>PISX010027371.1:0-23072 GCA_004024625.1 Mellivora capensis | reverse complement strand
TCTCCACATCCTTTTCAACACACGTTGTTTCCTGTCTTGCTGATTTTGGCCATTCTAACTGGTGTGAGGTGGTATCTCAATGTGGTTTTAATTTGAATCTCCCTGATGGCTAGTGATGATGAACATTTTTTCATGTGTCTGATAGCCATTTGTATGTCTTCATTGGAGAAGTGTCTGTTCATATCTTCTGCCCATTTTTAATGTGATTATATGTTTTGCATGTGTTGAGTTTGAGAAGTTCTTTATAGATCCTGGATATCAACCTTTTGTCTGTACTGTCATTTGCAAATATCTTCTCCCATTCCGTGGGTTGCCTCTTTGTTTTAATAAACAAAACTTCCGAAGTTTAAATAATCACTTGCTCATATTGAGGTAAAATAAGTGTTAATGTGTAATATTTGACATATCCTGAAAGAATTTGCGTTCTAATGCTAAAGCTTGTGAAATAGATAGGACAGCTTATCTTAAAGTTGAAGGAACTGTTAGGGAGATCAAGAGACTTGGCCATGGTTCAAAGAGAACTTGAGGCAGCAATGTGTGGGTTCAGGTAGGGGATCCGGATCCTTACTGGCACCTTTCCTGAATTCTATGGCTTCGGGAAAGCTATGAGGGAAATTGGAGGAAGAGGCAAGAGCACTTTGTTTCACCCTCAGTCTTTGCCACTTCAAATGTTTATGGGTAAAGTTTCCTCAGGTCACCCATTGGGTGGGGTGGATAAACATGATCTCATATTCAAGAACACAGGACTACTACTCTAGGTCCTGGATGTTCAATTTGGTATCTCTTAAGACTCTCTAGGTTCACTATATTTTAAAGGGTATGTGTGTTTCTGCTTATGCTTTAAATATCAATGAACTACCAGAAAAATTATCACGTGTAAAACAGGTCAGGAAGAAGCCAAGGACATAGAGAAGGTAATGAACCCAATGATGACGGTGGTTACCAGCCTCTTAGGTGAAAGTGTTAATCTACGTTTTAAACTTGGACCTCTTTGGCCCAAGAAGATATGGAACATGTGAAAAATCCATATGGAAAATGTAGAGACATTTTGCAGAGAATTAGGATCTGGGCTCAAGAGATGAAAATTTCTTCAGAGGCTCTTGCCAATGCACCTCATAGAGGACACATGGAAACAGACCAAAGCAGCCTGTCAGGTTGCCTCTGCCAGGGAACGTATTTTTTTTTAAATATGTTCGTCATTTATCTTGGTAATTACAATCCAAGACTCTAGTGCATTATGAATGTTAGAAACTTGAAACATTGTGGAGGAATAGAGAATTTCTTTTTTTAAGTTATAGAACTCAAGAGCTGAGCATCCTGATGTCCAACTTGCTATGACATCAAAGGAGTTCAGCATGAGAAATGCAGAATCCATTCCCAACTTTTTCAGGTTAAAGCCAAGGTGTTACAGCATGCTGTCAGCTGCTTCTTTCTTTTTTTACTTTAGTTACAATTTTCTAGTATATGTGTTGGGTAAAAGTTGCATGGCATCCATATTTGTAGCAGGAAAGAGAATGTGTTCCAAATCGTCAAATCTCAACATTTGATCAGGGAAGTCAGTTAGTTTTTCTGATTCTCACTGACCTTGATTAAGCAATCTAGTGAAAAACCACAGTCGCTAGAGTACAAGTCTTTAGGTTTAACGGAGGTAAGAAACTTCAGGTGGTAACCTCAAATGGAAGAGACACTGTCATTAACTCAGGACCCCAAATCCTCACACCTGACAGAGGCTACACCTGGCCTGCCCCAGCCTCAGGAAGGACTGTGATGACATTATATGAGCCCTCATTCCTTCATTCCCCAAAGCCTCCTTTTCTCTCTGCTTTGGAGACCAAGTCCTGTGGTCTCTGGAGGTGAGGCTCGTTCAGACTTCCTTATCTCAGCTCAGACTTACTCAACAAATATTTATGGAGTCCCAGTTTGTGCCTGAAATTTGGCTAAATACTGATCAAGATAAAGTTTTCAAATATGGAGTGTCTATCCTAATATAACTGTAACTGTGATCAGACCAATTTTTACAAGGTTGACAATAAGGAAATAAGTCATTATGAAAGCCTGCCATGTGCCAGGTAGTGCTCTTGGAGCTGTGCAGATGGAAAGGCAGGGGTGGCTCCTTAACCATCTCTGTGATCTATTTACCACACACATCCTGCTAAAACAAGACAAATACTCAAAATCACAGGGTAAAGTCCACAGGGAGGTGGGTATGAGGTGTTAGGAAAAAGAAAATACTTAATTCTGTTTTCTCTCTGCACCTATGTAAGGATTAAATGTAAAACACACAGAAAGGGCTTCCCTTGATGTAAGCACTTTGGTTGCACACATCAGCCAGGACTATGACATCATCATTCCCAGAGACAATAACTCCTATCCGCCCTTAAAAAATCAGTTCCGGGCATCCTGGTTGGCTCAGAAAGTTAAGCGTCTTCCTTCAGCTTAGATCATGATCCCAGGGTCCTGGGATTGAGCCTGATGAGATGTGGATGGTGCATCCAATGCATTGCATTGGACTCCCTGCTCAGCAGGGAGTCTGCTTCTCCTTCTCACTCTGCCTGCTGCTCCTCATGTTTGTGTTCACACTTTCTCTCTGTAAAATAAATAAATAACTAAATCTTAAAAAAAAGAAAAGACTCAGTTCAGATATAGTGACCTCCACAATGCCTGCCCCCCAACCATCCCTATCTGGGTACACCACGTCTCCTGCTGCACTCTCATAACACTCCACATCTGCCACATCCCAGCACTGGCACTACTTTGTTGAAATCTCCACTGTTGTACTGGGCTCCCTCTTCGTGTGAGCCACTAGAGAGCAGAGACAGCATGTCATTCATCCTTACATCCCAAGACTCAGGTGCAGGGCCTGCTACAAAGAAACCAGTGAGCTATGCATCTTGGTTCCAGAAAACCACAGAATGCCATGGTTATGGTTGTGTGTCCTCAGAAGACACTTTCTCCCCAATGCTCCATGGCAGCCCTACTACCCACAGAAATATTATTAATGGAAGAGGATGGCTTCTTTGTTCAATTCATTGAGAATATGCTACGTTTAAAACATTTTATTTTGATTTGTTTTGTCTTTACCATGGGATTTCTCAGCCTGAGGGTCTGCAGAGTGCAGGAATTCCCAGACATTTGGCCCAGATGGCATTTTGTTGGGGAACTAGTCCTTAAGGACATGTGCTCTCTGCAAGGCCACACACTTGTGAGATGCGCAAGTCAGCAAAGCAAAGATTCCACGGTGCAGAGTATTGAGACTATGTACACATTCCCTGCCAACAAGATAGAAGGTCCAAGAAAGAATCAGGGCCATGAGCTAATTCCCCCACAAGGTGCAAGGAGTTAAGAATCATTAATAGTAATACAAGCAACACTATCTGGTGGAAGGAAAATTTGATTATTCATGGGAGAGAAACACAGACATTTTGTTGGAGGAATGAAAAAGGTGAAGGAGCTAATATTTATTGGCAGTCCTTTGACTATAAGCAAGAGAAATCAATTATTTATAGTGCAAGAAAAAAAATACCAGAAATACAGGGGGAAGAAAACTACAGAAGAACTAGATTTTGCAAAGAGCAGGACACAGCAGTTTTTGGAGACCCAGGTAGAGAGTCCTGATGGCTTAAAAGTACCCTGGTCAACAGGAAGAGCTCTAAGAGTTTGTGTCTCAGTGTCCCTCCCCTCAAGACTCAACTCCCGGGGAGAGAAGCTCTGATTTGTCTCACTTTGGTCACATGGCCACCTCTTGGCCAGGAGAGGCAGTTCACCTTGACTGACAGTCTCTTCATGGAAATATACAAAGTACAATTGCAGAGCTATTCCTGGAAGAGGGAATGGATGTTGGGAGGCAGTAACAACATCTAACTCTTACATTCCTTCTCCTCTCAGCCACTATATGAAGTACTGTGAATCCCATTTGATGGAAGGAAAGAGTGAGGCTCTCAAATTTAAGAAACCAGCCCAAGGAGCTCCTGGGTGCCTCAGTGGGTTAAGCCACTGCCTTTGGCTCAGGTCATGGTCTCTGGATCCTGGGATCGAGCCCTGCATCGGCCTCTCTGCCCATCAAGCAACCTGCTTCCCTCTCTCTCTCTGCCTCCCTCTCTGTTACTTGTGATCTCTCTCTCTGTCAAATAAATAAATAAAATCTTAAAAAAAAAAAAAAAAAGAAAAGAAACCAGCCCAAGAAAATTTGCCTGAGTTTAGAGCTAAAGGGCATTACTATTATTTTCCCCCAAAACCGCCCACTCCCTTCCCCCGGAACAAAAGCTGAGCTCTTTTCATTGCAAGCAAATTGAGCTGGGCCTTGAAAGGTGCATGGGATTCCAAATGGCAGAGACATGAAGGAGAGGAAAGTGGGACATGATCACACCATTTACTATGGTATGCATTTGATATTAGCAGCATTCCCTTCCTCGAGAGAAGCCAGCATCCTTTGTAAATGCTATGGCGAGAAAAAAACATGCTCAGCGTTTCCTCAGAGACTCACAAACATTCTACTAAAGGGAAAGGGATCCAAGGCAACATTTGTTTAAATTAAAAATAACAATAAAAAGAAAAACTTGACATCTATTCCTGGCCAAAAGGTTGAGCATTAAATAACATTTAAATTTGGCTTTGATAAAAAATGTATGTTGTTTTGGATAGCTATATTTAAACAATTTTTGCAAGTCTCAGAGGGAACTAAAAATGCCTTAATTGCTTCCTCATTTTTACATGCTCCATTATATGAATGTCAGCAGCATCTGTCACCAAATTACCAGTATTACAAAAACATTGTATATTTTATACATGGAAGAACCCCAAATACCTGAAAATACCTCCAAGTGTTTGAGGAGTCAGTTGAGTATTTTTAAAAATGTATTTAATTTCTAACTGTGCCTGGGTGTCTGGGATACACCCTAAGGCCTTTGGTTTTTTTCATTCACAATAAGGAATTTTCCATTGAAATTCTCCCTTGTAGGCTTGCTCATAGGGAGAGTCGCTGAGCATCTTCTCAAAGGGAAAAATAATTTCCTTGATGTTTTCCAATATGAAGATTTACATCAAGTATGAAAAGGACAAAGTGTGTATGAGCAGAAATTAACATTTCAAGAACACCTACATTTATGTTCCTAAATCTCAGTGACCCAAACATGAGCACTGGCCAAACAGTGATACTATGGGTCTTCTCCAGTAACATTACCCTTTAGAAGTGAGGGAACTGGAGCGAGAAGCAATTTGCCCCCAAGCCACATGATAATTTAGTGATGGAATGGGGTTTCCACCCCAGTGAAGTATAAACAGAAGGTGCATTTCTTTAAGAGCCAAAGGCCTTGAGTTTCTATCTCTTCTCCATCCCAAATAATCTATGAGATGAAAAAAAAAAAAAAAAACACCAAAAACACTAGCAATTTATGCTTGGATTCTTGGTTTGACTTCCCACTTTGCCTCAGTGGGTCAATGACCTCCCTAATCTTTCAGCAACATGGATTATTAATCATTTTAATCCACATCTGGCACAGGATTGCCACCATGCTGCTACCTCCCTGGCATGTGGCAGTCCTGCATCTCCCAGAATTTATTCCTAATTCTTTCCTCCCCGTTAGCCCCAGATGCATCCCTCAGTTTGCTAATTCTGTCCGCATACCTCACAAATTGCCCTGCACACTTGGCCATCCAACCCCCTTTCCCTCATACAGTCAGGCTCTGGTGTGGTGATGTGCTGCGCCTCACTGCCCTCCCCTTCCTGCCTCCCCCACTAGTCTCCAAGCACTGCTGGGAAAGGGGCCACCTCTTCTTAGTCTTCATGTGCCCCATGCCCAGCACAGAGCCTGACATGGGCCATGGGCTCAGTAGATGCTGGCGAAGTAAAAGAATCAGTACAAGGAACAGCCACATCACATACAATAATGTGCAAACCCTCCAAAAGTAGTAACAGAGCGACCCACATAATAGGATATTACTGACTCTGGCCTCCTAAAGTCTTTTTTACTTATATGCTTTTTCTGTATCTGGTTGTTCTCTTCACTCCAATCAGACACATGTGTTTATTTCCCCTGAGTTCACCTTTCTCTGCTTCCCTGATATTTTGGCTCTTCATCCAAACTATAATTGGGCGTGTATATGCATGGGCCCTCACAGCCTGGCCACAGCTCTCCTATGTAAACAATTCTATCTGATGAACCTGAAAGCAAGATAAAATATAGCTCCTATTGCTTCTCTTAGAATGCCCCCTTTTTTTTCTTTGTGTGGTCAGTGCCTAACGGATTCTCAAGGACTGGTTCATGGACCCCTCTGCTCTGAAGACTTTTTTGACTTGCCCCCATCACTGGTTTCTTCTGTTAAGACACTTACTGAAGATAGCATATCAGCGTGGGTCCAGACAGAAGACAGGAAGGCATGCCAGAGAGGACAATGTGGTAATTTAATATAAGGAACTAGTGACAACGGTTTTAGAAGGGCTTAAAGGGCAGACAGGAGACTGTGAGACCATCCAGAGGTCAGCAAAGACAGGAAGCCATTTTCCCTATTGGGGCCAGATGGTCAAATGGTGGAGACTGCGTGAACAGAACCCAGAATCTATACCCACGCTGAGGGGCATTGCCTTGGGCAGTTGGAACAGTAGGGAAGCTCTGATTACTGGCAGAGAGACTTTTTGAAGCAGAGAGGAGGGCAGAGAGACTGGCCCTCTTATCTCCCTGCTATCTGATCTCCTGGAAGGGCCTCCACTGGCGGGTTGACCAAGGAGCTGGGCCACGCACTCCCTGTGATACAAAGCAGATTAGGGGAAGGGTGCAGAATGAAAACAAACAGACAGAAAATGGCACACATCATACGTTTGTGTATTTTTCCTTATTTATACAGGTGGATGGTGAGGCAGAGGCCATGCCATCTGCATGGATGTGTGCACGACACCAAGGACACTGTCTTCACATGTATCTTTATGAATCCGTTAAAAGAAGAAGGAGGAAGAGAAGAGGAGGAGGAGTGTAGTTATGAAGGAACAAAAGTGATAATGTTTTCAGATAACACACGGAATCTTTCAGTCTGTAGGTGGAACTGCCATCCGCTCCCATTACAAACACTTAGCACTTCACAGCTGGCTTGCTGTTTTCTCTCCCCTCCCACTCACATGTTACTCCTCTAAATCCCTTCTTCCTTGTTTTATTATTCCTTCTAGACAAGCAAAAATGGCATTCCATTTATTTCAAACACTTTACATATATTTTTGTTTGATTACAGGGTATTCATTTTAATTACTTTGTATTACTTTGTTACTTATGTAACAAAGTAATTTTACTGAGTAAAACAGCTCAAACCACTAAGGGGATCCCATGGAAGGATGTCAGGTACCTGATGGGATTCTGGAGCTGGGTTATTGCATCAGAAGGTGAGCTGTGTTGGTGCCGGCTCAGTGCAGAGGCGGCTCCAGGGCCGCCTCACTGCCCTGACGTCTTGTTCATCTGCACCACTGTCTAGTGGGATGTGCATGGAGTTGCTTCCTTTCCTGCTCTCACTTCCAAATACTAAGAGAGATAATTGTCTCAGGTTTGACTCAACGATTCCTGGAGAAGCCCACTGAGTGGCTCAGAGTGGTCACTCATCCTTGAAACAACTGATGGCTGTGTGGCACGAACCTGGGCCACTTGTAGACACTATGTGTAGGGATTACCAGAGAAGGACAGTGCTCAGGAAGGAGCAAGGAGCTCTGGGCTGCTGTTTGACAAGTTCCCACTCTGAGCCTAAGTCAGGGACTCCAAAGCAATATATGTTCTGAGCACAAGTAGTCTCCAAAGATGTAAGGAAAGGGGCCTGCAGGCATTTAGAGGTCCAGGGTGCACGTTATCATATTAAAGGCTCTGAGAAGTCTTGTAGATTAACCCAGAATATGCCAAGTCTATGAGAGCACAGGTTACCTTCTCAAAAAATTGATCAATGTCTCCTCCAAATACTTGAGACCTGCTGTGTTAAACTAGGTTGGCTCTAACAGTGGTCCTTCATGGCTCAGGGCCCAATTTCTCCCAGAGTCTCCTTGAAATGAGCAAGGACAGTCTTAGGGTCTCCTCCCCACCTTTGAGGTTTATATGCATTTTTTAATAATTTTGTCCTGTCTATTTAATCGGGACATTGACTTGCAATTGGGTGTAAGCTTCATAGTAGTGGAGACCTGACCCATTCTCCAGCCCTCTCAGCCTCGTCCCTCACATGCCCTGAGCCAGTTAGTTTCCTTCTAGAAGGAGATCAGAACACTTACATCAGAAAATAGAAACCCAGTAAGGTCATAGATGCAAAACATCTAGCAGAGTACTTGGCAAGCAGGAAGCCTTCAAGAAATGGGAGTTTCTTTCCTTTTATTGACCTAACATCTAGAGAAGGGTGAGCTGCCAGAGGAAGAGCCAGTAACAGTCTTTCTCTCCCTCTTTCTCTCTCTCTTTCTCTCCCTCCTCCTCCATATTCAACATATGTATACATCATTTGGAACTTCATTTCACTAAATTCAAAATTAATATCTCCACTCTTTCCCTCTCCTCTTTCTTCCTCCCACCCTTTCCCCTACTTTATTCTTTCCCTCTTGCTGGTTTTCTTCTTCTGGACAGAGCCCCTTTAAACTACCAACTATCTGTGGCCTAAGGGAGAATGTCACTTTGCAGAGGCTGGTCTTCAAGGACGCTCAGCAGGAGTTAGGAAGGGGAATTTGATGAATTGAACATGGGGCCAAGAGTAGACAGGATTTATTATGCATTCTGGAGACTTCTGGAATGAGTCTCTAAATGTCAGAGGACCAGGAAGATGGGTCTGTATATCCTTGTGTTTTCATATTCAGCATCTCTAGGATGCTCAGGACATGCTTGATATCACACATCTCAAGGATCAGTCACTAGGAATTTTCAGACTTTTTCCATGCAATATTCTCTTCCCCACCCCCCTTTCTCCTCAATCCACTTGTTCAGATCCCCCCACACCTATTTTTCAAAGAGAAATTATCCTTGGCAATGTTAGCTTATTGTATCTTAGCTCCTTCTGCCCAGTAGTGTTTCAGAAGATACCACTAGACTTGTGACCAAAGTCCCTGCTTCTCTCCTTTTCCTTTTTTTATCATATGCAACGTAGTTTTAAAAATCTATGAAGGGCCCTACTTGGCACAGGGCAGTGTGATTAATGCTTTGGGGTGATTTTTCTCTGGGTCCTTCAGTATTTATGTTTTCATTTAATACTACAGAAATAAATGTGAAGATAATTTCTGCTTCTGTAGTGCTTGTATCTGAGTGAAAGAGGCATTTCAGAAGACAGTGGCACAGAAAACTGTTTCTTCCTTCAGAAAATTAACACATTTGTGCCTTGTTTTCTAAAATCACCTGTAGACATTGTTTCTATTTCCTACTTGTAACCCATTCCAAAAATCACAACATTTCAGCCATACTCTATGCCTCAAGCCTTTCCGAGGAGCCCACATTATATTGGAGACAATGTTAGGCTCTTAAGAAACAAACAATGGAGTCTTGTAAAATACAGTAGTAGAACACAATGGAGTGTGATAATGTCCCAAGAAGCCTGGACCCTGAGTTCCCCAAAACTGAAGGATCAGTCCTGCCTCCTCAGATGTCCGTATTTGTCTATTGGGAATATTTTCAGAGGTCCACCATGGGGAAAGGGAGCTGAAGCTATTCAGGGCAAGAAAAGAGCAGGAGGGGCCAAGGGCCATCATTCCAGCTTACAAACACTCAGTTCCCCCAGTGGACTTTATAGTCCTTCTGTCCATCCTGGTGAGTGGATGCACACACCTCCACCCCCTCCATGGATGCCAGGCTTGGCTGTGTCATTTACAGGCTGACTCCTACATGCTCTGAGTCTGTGAAGGATTTTGAATCCATTGAAAGCTTTTCTGCAGCCTCTAATCTGCTCATCTCTCTCTGCCATGAAAATAGCAGATCCCCAGTAAGAGCTGCTCCTTCATTCTGGTTCCTGGATGGCAGCCGACCTGTAGACAACAACGTGTAAGAAAGAAATGTGCTCTTCTAGCCTTTGAGATTTGGCATTGTTGTTAATGCAACAAAAACTGAGAATTACAAATCTCCCTTTCTTTATTCTATTTCATAGAAAAATATTCTGTAGTCCTGAAACTTCTGTCCAGTGTTCTGTATTAAGCTTGATACTAAGAGTTATTGCTTCTATAATTATTTTTTAATTTACGTTTAAGGCAATGCCTCTGTATCAGTGTATTTGATTTTTCTAGTTTCTATAAGAGATGTGGCCCAGTTATTTTTCCTAGAAGAGGCCTGTTCTTTCTCTCATCTGTTAGGTGATGGTTACAAAGTTTTTTTATAAGTGTTTGTTTATAAACACTTATAAAAACACTTTGGAAGACAGTAAGTAGAGGTGGCAGAGTTTGGGGGACATACTCTGGGAAAGAACTGAGTTCTGGGTCTGGTTGGATCAGATACATTTAAAAAATAAGACCCATTTCTTGCTCAGGTTTTTGATGTCTCCTTGTGAGACAACCAAAGGATTGAATGGCAAATCTCCAAGGGCTTTCCTTTAATAATTTTTTTGTTTTATTTATAAAATTATTTTAGTTTACCTAAACCTATAAAAAACAAACTGGACCCTAAGATCCAGAGGATCCTTTTGTGTCTGGTTCATCATAGCTCTTGGGACTGGAATAATTCTTGCTGAATGAATGAATGAATGAATGAATAGATGAATGAGAGAAACATATATTGAATGTTACCATGTGTGCACAGCATGTTAGCCACTAAGACCACAAAAATGAGGAAGAAACAGTCTCAAGCATCATGAAGGCAGAGGTACACCAAGACCTGATTTCCATAAAGTACAGTGAGCAATGACAGGTGTGAGGTGTCAGGAAAGCCCACACAATGGATGTCACATTCTGCCTAGTGTCAGACAAAGCTTGTCACCTCTCCAAAGGTCTGCCCTCCCCTGGGAGTAGTTTCGTAGTCACATTTGAGTAGTAGTTATTTAGTGATTACAGAATATCAGTCAGGTGAGATGTGTCCCCTTAACACCATATAAAAATGGTTCAAGAAACTTAAGAGGGGCAAGAGGATAATAAACCCCATGCTTCCAGAAATTGGAAATAATGAAGAAAACAGAACTCTTCAAATAAGTGCTCTGGAGACATCCTGAGAGATAGAAATTTAAGACAAGAGAAGGGTTTTTGTTGTTTGTTTGTTTGTTTATTTTGATGCATGAGTGTGAGGTTTGATCATCATGCACTAAGTAAGGAGTCGATAATACTCTATTTATAAACGATGCATGTAGTGCTTTTCAGGAGGGCTGAAGAAGGGTCTCATTCCAGTTAAGAAATTCAGAATAAGACATGGAACTCCTCTTAGCCAGTGGTTTCAAGCACCATTATTTGACCATTTCTGTATTTAGAACTCATTCAAACTTATACAGCATATTACATTTAATTAATTGAGTGTTTATGCGCTAAAGCGTTACTTGCTTGCGACTATAGTGGAATTCCCAGGGTTTATGACGGGAACACTTTAGAACAGCAGCCTGTGTTTCCCCCAATTTGTATAGCTTCATTCATTATAATTTTTCCTGATGTTTTGCCTACCATATTATTAACTTCCCCAAAGCAATGAAATACCAGCTTGTCTTCTCACAGCAGAGAAATGAGAGGAATAATTATGAACGTGGAAATCCCAGTGAAAACATGCTTCTATTGAAAGAGGCAAGCGGTCCAAGAAGGAGCTCCCTGGATTTATGGAGATCATTAAAAAAAAAGCAAACACACAGCAAAACAGATGCATTTTGTCATCCGGCATCTTGGATACCCCATATCCAGGGAAAAGAAGTATTATATATATATATACACACATACACACACACACACACGTACATGCATACATATTTTTTATATTTATATACTTATATATTTATTTATATTTATATGTATCTTACACTGGACAATTTCTATTTTACTCTTAGTTATAAAATCTAATAAATCATCAAATTTCAAGTGTGTGCTATGCATAAATATTTAATCACTGCAAAATGTTCTTTTCAAAACATAAGAGTTTGTAAGCACAGAGTTTGATTTGTAACTGATTCCAGGGGCAGTGTGGAGATGCGTTCCTCCCAGCTCCCAAAGACCTTCCAAGAATGGGGCAAAGACAGTGTAAGGCAGACCTCAGCGCCTGTCAGTGCAGCAGTGCGGGGTCGTCTGGTAAATCCATCCCACCAGGGCTGGGGGTCAGCAGTTATTTTACAAAGAGCAGGGGTTGACAGGATCACCACAGGCATACGTGTTTATTGTTCAACCAGGTGTTTGGGGGCCATCCAGACCCAACCAGGATGCTGTGAAGAAAGCAGCAGGCAGAGGAGGTGTGTGGGGAGGGGGAGAGGACAGCAAGCACCCAGGACAGGGGAGGAGCAGGGGCGCCGACTAGCTGGGAGGCAGCCTTCCCTTCTGTTCAGGATGATGTTTGTATTTTGACATCCTGCAAGCTCCATTGTTATTTCTCACAACATCACAGCCTCCTTGGGCACCCGGACCATCCTGGTGGTCTCTCATAAAAGGTAGAAAAGAAACCCTCAATTTACATTCTTCCTTCAGAAATGCTCCCTGCCTTCTTACTTGGTGTGGCCCTGTTGGCCTGATATTTTGCTTTGGTTTGCATGGCCCTTTAATCAGTCACCAGTGCCAAATGTGTATTCAATAAGAGGAAGTTTCAGTTGGAAAATACTTCCCAATCTCAATTCTTCCTTCCAAAATCTGTGCCTCAGAGTTGCTTCACAATTTGAAGTTATTTCTGTGTAAATGTGGGAAAAAGAAGGAAATTTCCATAGTAAAGGTAGCTAGCCCAGGGCAGGTCGCTCCAGTGATGAGGTTGGGATAACTGTGTTTTTTAAACAACTCTTTTGAGAATGTAGCATTCACCATTGAACCTTTGCAAATCTCAAAGCAAGATTTTGGGCTTTCAAGAGCCCCTGAATCTCAGTGGTTTATCTTTTAACCCCTACCTTTTACAGTCATTTTCACTGCAAATAATACCTCCATAGAAAGGACCCAAGCTCACCCTTTTACAACCCCACTTATCATTGGGACCAAAGCCAATCCTGATGCTAACAACCATACCAAGTTCATTATCAAAACTAACAATCCAGAGGAGGTAGAGAACAGAGCAGTAGCTGGCCTTATTAAAATACTGGGACAGGAGATCCTAAGAAGGAATGGGAATATTCATTAAGAGATAAAGAGCCCACTTTTATTCTCAACTTAATTATTATCTGATTTGGAGAAGCCACACACAGCATAGCCCACACTGCAAAAGTTCCAGAAAGAATTTATGCTTTTGTAAATTTTGTGTTGAGTAATCAGTTTTGCATACTTAAATGCAAAAGCATAACTATATGATAAACATCATATTTTAAAGCATGCAAAGGGTTTCTGCAATCAAGTCTTATTTTATTTTAAGATTAAGAGTTTGAATTGTGATAACTTGCCTGACAACTTTTGTGCAAGAGTCACATATCACAGTAATGTGTTGGAGATCACTTGACTTCAGCTGTTTTTCAGAAAGGGAGGATTTAGTGAATGCCTAATGCTCAGAATATCAACAATGTATCATTGTGTAGTCACCTACAGAATGATCCCCAGTGATGTCTGCCTTCTAGTAAGTATTCAGGCTCTTGGGTTATCCTTTGTGTGTGCACTGTGGCTACTGACTTTCTCGCTTCGAGCTGTGTGCAGCAAAAAAAAGTTATATTCTGAATTAGAACACAAAAAAACTATAACTTCCACATTTTTATTATTTTTTAAAGATTTTATTTATTTATTTTTGAGAGAGAGGGAGAGAGAACCTGTGTACCTGGCCAGGGGAGAGAGGCGGAGGGAGATGCAGACTCCCTGCAGAGCAAGGAGCTGGATATGGGACTCAACTCCAGGACCCTGGGATCCTGACCTGAGCTGAAGGCAGAGGCTTAACTGATTGAGCCACCCAGGTGCCCAACTATAACTTCCACCTCTCTCCCTCCCCTCTCTTGTGACTTCTTTATCTCTCTCCACCCCCCCCCACCCCTGTCCCTCCCTCCCTCTCCTTATTTCTCTTCCCTAGAGCTCTTACTCTGGGGAATGTAAGTTGCTCTGCTCTGTTGTCTGTAGCCCTGTGGATAGAGCCATGTGACAAGGAACTGATGTCTATGGCCAACAGCCACAGAGACCTACAAACAGGCATGTGAGTGAGCTTGGGAGTGGATTCTCTGATACCCTACCAGTCAAGCCTTGAGATGACAGTAGCTCCAGCCAAACTCTTGGCTGCTGCCTGTGGGAAACACCAAGCCAGAGATTCTACCTAAGCTTCACCCAGGTTCCCTCACCCACAAAAATCATTAGATACCTAAAGTTCTTTTAAGTTACAGAATTTTGGAATAATTCATTATGCAACAACACATAAATAACACAATATTCCTCTTCCCAGCGTTAAGGTAGTTCTCCATAAGTCATCAATCATATGTACCCAAAACTCTAGCTATTAAAATAAGATCACTGATAAAGAACAATTCACAGCTCCAAGCCACAAATCACCTTACCATGACTCATCAGCAGAATCCTCCCAAAGCTGTATGAAATCAATAAACTGCCATATTCCTCATGCATTGCTTATCCCCCAACACACTTTTTACAAAATTGATTTAGTAATTATGTTTATTCTTTATTTTTTTTTCTGTCTTTTAGACTATAAGCAGCACCAGGACAAGGATTTCATCTTTTTTTTTTTTTCCCGTTTATATATCCCAAGGACTAAAACCAGCACTGGGCTCCTAGGAAGTGCCCCCAAAATGTCTCATGAATGAATGAATTTGACATGGTTCAAATTTGACATGGTTCTCCAGCCACAAGCCACAAACCATGCTGTTTCCCGGTCACACCTTCCAGCTTCCTAAACTCACTGTCTTCCCCAGGCTGATCATTCCACCCAGAATACCCTGTATCTTAGGTTGCATTCCGCAGAAACACACTGTGAGACAAGAATTTGTGTGCAAGTAATTTATTAAGGAAGTGTGCCCAAGAAAAACTAGTAAGACTGGGGGAAGCATGACGGTGAAGGAGAAGAAGCCAGAGAAGGGTGTGATTTCAGGCAGACTCCCAGAGAGGGCAACTTCCATGTAATCCCATTGGGGAGTTCTCAAGTGTAAATTGCACGGCCAAGTTTGTCCCAATCCCAGGCAAGAGAGTTGAGCTTGCACAGTCCCTTGCTAATTAGTCATCAATGAAGGGCTGCCCCAGGGATGTAAACTCCCAGGTACTTTCAGCTGTCTGCAAGTGTGAGGCAAGCCAAGGGCAGTCCGCCAAAGAAGAGACACAGGTGCAGGCTTTGGAGGCAAACAAGCACAGAAGCTGAGAGAGAGGAGCAAGGAGCCAATAGGGGGAATCCAAGAAGATCCAGGTGGAGCCCCAACAGTGTCTGCAACCCCCACACGCTTCCCAGTTTATTTTTTTCATAATTTTTATTATGTAATTTTAGTTTTATTGAAATATTAGCCATCCTTCAAATAATTCTCTCTGTACTTTAGCACTACACTAGAACCATATTCACTGCCTCATTCTTTTGTCATTAACTTTCCCTCCCCTCCTCTAGATCATAAAACCAGTAAAAACAGAGATCATATGAGATATATGTTTGTGCCTCCCACGCTGTGTTGTAAAGAGTTGCAATGCTGATGAATAGCTCAAGACTGTAGACTCCTTGGCAGTGCTTACAGTAGGCATTGAAATAACATTTGTAGAACAAGTGTGAGCATGTGTTACAGGCTATGGAGTGCTTTCCTCTCTGTTATTCCATATATCCCTCACAGGATACACAGAGGTACACAGAATAGTGACAACTACGCCATTTTCCAGAAAAAAAGGCTTAGTGATAAAGATTTCCTGAAGGCCAGTTGACTAAATACGCACTGAGTAATGCCTCAGAACTAAATCTGATTTCAAGTCCAATTTGCTTTGCCCTATACTGATGGATTGAGTGAGTGAGTGAGTGAGTAGGTGAGGAAGTAATCAAAAAAAAGTTTGATCTTATTTAAGTGAATCACAGAAAATAAAGTGACAAGCAAATGTTCAGCTTGAATTAATATAGACTGAGATCACTTAAACTGAATTTTATGGTGTCTTTTCCTCCTTGATTTGCTGTATTTTGTCTAAAATTGAGGATATGAGCAGAAGAGGGGAGGAAGATTGTGGGCAGGCTCAGTGACTATAAATTTCTGGCTGTAATTCATTAAGATGTGTCAAGTAACCTATAAACAGGTCAGACCCCCAGAACTCTGCATTATAAACTTGTCTGCAAGCATGGGAGCCTGCTATTTCCTGGGCAGGCAGTGTTCTGTTTGCCCAAAGTCT
The DNA here is from genome assembly GCA_004024625.1 of Mellivora capensis. Lineage (NCBI taxonomy): Eukaryota > Metazoa > Chordata > Mammalia > Carnivora > Mustelidae > Mellivora > Mellivora capensis. The sequence goes on along the minus strand of PISX010027371.1, from coordinate 6,724 downwards.
TCACTCAACTCCTTCTACCCTCAGCAAATGGACCACTGTCCTCACTGCTCCATTCTTACATGTCATGGAAGCAAGTCTCAGAGTCTAGTTCATGCTAAGCTGACAAGGACTGATAGGTAGTGCCTTCAGGGACTCTGACACGCAGCTGCTCTCTGGCTGACCGACACCAACTGCCTAGGACATACCCAGAAAGGACCGACTGCAAACACTGTTGTTCTCTGCCTTAGTACCTGGCCCAAGATTGACAGACCAGAAGAGCAAGTGTCCACGGCCCCCAGGAACTAGCTGTCAACCAATGCCTGGAGTGAGTGACAACTTCCCTAACGTTATTGCCATTCTAATGGATCAGCTCTGACATATATTGGCCATTTCCTCCCAAAATTCCCCAAAGGGCTGGAGTCTCAGCTGCCCATAGCAGTCACCTATTCAACAGCTTACCCTCTCTTTTTCCTCATCGTCCCTGAGTCCTCCACACACCCACAGCAATGCTCCCAGAATCATCTCCAAAATAAACTGCTGGCCTTCAAATCCTTGTCTCTGGGACTACTTTTAGGAGAATTCAAGCCTGGGTTGTGTTGGGCCAATCAAGGGTAATGATACTTTAAAGGCAGATAGCTTGACTGACAGCCCAAAGGTATGAACCAGTAATGAGGAAATTTTAATAAATAGGATAGTCACATGGGGAATAAATATCAACACCTCCCTAAAAGCACCTGTGGAGAGGTCACATTGTCTGTCTACACAACAGGCAGGCTGGCATGGCAAACAAAGTCATGGACTAGATGTTGGAAATGTGGGTTCTAATATTGTCACTGCCACTGGCTCATTTTCTTGCCATTCTCTCTGATCTTCAGTTTTTCTCTTCTGGAAATTTACAGGATTGGATTATTTGATCCTAGCGCCCTTTGGGCTCCTAATCCCCATGAATCCATGGAAGAGGATGAAGTGCATGGCACCTCTTTAAAGGTATGTTCCACCAGTAATTAATAAACAAGCAAACTTTTCACACAGCCCTGGCTGTAAGAGGGACTGTTTAATTAGGCACACGAGACGTTCCAATCTGTCTAGACAGGCTTTTTTTTTTCCCCTGGATGCCGTCAGCCATGCTTGCTCTGACACTGTGACAAGGTGTCCTTTGGCCACAGACCACAATTTTGTTGGGTGATAATTCTAATGCCATAGAGTCAGCTGTGGAACTTTCTTTAGTTTTAATGCTATTTGTCTTTCCAAGTGGAACTGACTGGGGAGAGTTACCCAAGAAATAGCCATGAGAGGCAGCTCCTCCAACAAGAGTCACCAAAAAGTCGCTTCTGGTGTAGCCCCTATGCCCATCTGTCTATCATTGTTGGTGGGCATTTTAGTTATTTGTCCCTCTCCCCATCCCTGCCCATGGGGAACAAAATGTCCCAATATTGAAAGGGAACTCCCAAGTCGTTCAGTTGACACTCCCCCACACAAAATCTCTGACAAAGTCTTAGAGCAGGAAAAGAAATTCCTTGACACCCAGATTCCTCAACACTCAGACTTGGGTCTCTTGAGGACTCTGGCAAACAGACTGTAAAATCCTTGATCTTCCAAGGGCTGCGAGCTTAACATTTGTGGGGATAATATTGACAGAGCTCATCTGGTATGAGGATTAGAGAAGAAATGCATGAAATCTCTGTCAGTAGCTAAGGAAAATTTTCAAAGTGCAGCCAGTTGATTAGACAAATGCAGCTCACGAGATGTAATAAAAAACACTGAATCTTTGTCTCTTATGGTTTTGCTCAAATTTATTGAGGAGAAAAATGAAAAATTGTCAGGAACCACAATTTTTTAATTTAATTTCCATAGTTCTACGACCATATTAAGTTATAAGACAATCTCAATTCAGTTACTGGAAGTGTCTGCTCAAAGTAATAGTCACATTTCAATCTTCCTTCAAGGCTAGACTCCTCCCATTCCACCATCACCTCAGGCTAGGTGGACAGCTGTCCTTAGAGAAGGCTATGTCCTTGGCTTCTGTCCTGTTTCTCTTCCATTTCCTCCCCCACTCACTAGCTGCTGCTCCACACCTCATAAAAGTCAAAGGGGATGGGCTGCCAAGGAGAAGAGGAGGAGAAAAGGCAGTTTCTGCTGGAGTAAATGGTTTCATGCTCTCTGAACCTGGCACTTGGACAGCAGTAGCTCTTTCCTTATAGATGCTTTGAAAGTTGTTTGGAATCTTCTCTGTTAGCCCCTCCAACTACAACTCATCTGATGTAGGCAATGCCTTGCATTCACCTGGCTGCTTCCTCCACCCTAGATTCCTCAAAGATGAGATCTACATCCATTGCACTCCCAGGCAGTCCATTTATGCAGTACTTGAAATGGCTCCAGGCTGGCTCTGTCACCCTCTGGTCCATGAGACATGGCCTTGTACTTCTTCCTCCCTGGTTACTGACAGGCACTGTAATCTACTCTCTCTGGCCCATCACAGGTTGCTTTAGCTTTTCTGCGGTGATAGTATGTCGGGGTCTTTGGTGTCCACCAACTGTGGGGAACACAACTAAAGCTTTATGAGTTCTCCCATTGAAACAAGCTCCCCAAGTATGAGAAAGACATAGTGCCATCACCCCTTCACTTGTGACCAGGAAAAGATTGGAACTGACACTTAAGAGAAGTTCTTTACAAAGAAAAGCCCCCACCATTCTTTCTTTCCATTTTCTTGAACATTTTATATTCTCAAAGCAGATGACAGATTACAAGAATCATGGAATTAGATCCTGATCAACCCAAGGTGGTATGCCTCATATTATCTGAAATTTACCAGATTGATTACATGTTTGTGCTTAATTCAGAACTCGGGTCTTAATATTTTACTTTCAAATAATACCAATGATAGGTTATTTTTACTAATTGCTTTAGAGAGCAGGTAAGATTTTTTAGAACTGTGCCTACAATATAGAAGACACCTAATATCTATGAAGGGAATTTATTAATAAGGCATTTTGCATCTGTGGATTTATTAAGAAACATTTGGGCTCTCTTTCTTGCAGCTACTTTCCATATTCTTGGAACAGAGCTTATTACATAGTAGGTACAAAGTACATATTTCTTAAATGAATTAACCAAGTATTTTGGAAATCTTGCTGAACACATGGCATTCCCTCTTGAATTTGACACGCATTTGTTGAGCACTTGCTGAGTGCCAAGTAGCAATAGCACTTTTTTTCAGTGTTACCATAATGTCCTGTCCTATGCTTTCAAGGTGTTTATTAAACTGTATTGCAGTAGCAATTTTTCTTGTCTGCACTCCCACTTAAAAAGAATGGATATCATTTTCTTCTCCAAGTGCCCAGTTTAGTCAAGGGCAGGAAGAAGGAACAAAGGGTGGATTCAATGAAAACATGTTTCCTGTGTCATATAATGTTGAAAGAAGGAAAAGGGGAACATAAGTTATCATTTCTCATATAGTTATCTATATAAAGGCATAGTCTGACATATAAAAAAAATACCAGATAATCATGACAGAGTAATTGTTACAGGAGTAGCCTCTGATCCTAAACTTTGGAAACAGTATGAAACACATGAAATAATTCAGATATTGGACAACATGCAGTGGAACACTGAGCTGCCTGAAATGGATGAGGGACATAGGAAGAGTGGCCCATGTTTGCACAGTTTCCTTGTTGGAAGAATTTTCTGGCCTGCAATGCAAGGAGGTAAAGCCCAAGCAGAGCACACTCTTGCTGACCTGAACAGGTTGAGATGGAAATGACAAATAAGATCATGGAGCACTGGGTGTGGTATAAAACTATGAATTCTGTTACGCTGAAAAGAAATTTTAAAAAATTAAAAAAATTTTTTTAAATTTAAAAAAAAAGATCATTGGAATGCAGGACACACAATGCCAACGAGGAGGACACTGTGCCAGGAAGAGATCCAGAAATATTCTGAGGAGTCTCTCAAATCTAGGGCCAATTAATAAACTGCACATATACCATAGGGCAATCTTGTGACGTTTGTCATATCAGTTTCCTAGGGCTGCTGTCACGAAGTTCCAAGGACCGCATGTCCTAAACAACAGAAATCTGTCTCACAGTTCAGGAGGTTATGAAGCCAAGACCAAGTTGTGAGCAGGGTTGGTTCCTTCCAAGGACTATAGAAGGAAAAGATCTGTTCCATGCCTCTCCCCTGGCTTCTGATAATTGCTAGAAATCTCTGGCAATCTATGCCTCAGAAACCTATCACCAGGATTTCTGCCTTCATGGTCACTTGGCATTCTCCCTGTGCATGTCTGTGTCCAAATTTCCCTTTTTTTTATAAGGACACTAGTCATGTTGGATTGGGATTCCATCCGATGCCAATGTGACCTCATTGTAATCTAGCTAATTAAGTCTGCAATGATCCTGCTTCCAAATAAGGTCACATTATATGGTATTGAGGGTTAGCAGTTCAACATAGGAATAGGGTAGGGGTGGGAAGTGAGACATTTCAACCAATAACACCTGGCAAAAAGTATGACCAGGGATTTAGAACAAATTTCAGGGAGAGAAAAGACTGAGAGATGTTAGAGCTCCAGCCAGACTAAGTGGAGAGAACTTGCTAAAACAAACCAGACCTTCTGCTCAGATACTGGAAAGGTCATGCATGAGGATGGGGTGCTCCTCTAACAGTAAAGTCAAGTCTCCCCTTACTCACTCTAACAAAGCTTTAAAAAGTCCTCAAAAGGGACGCCTGGGTGGCTCAGTTGGTTAAGCAGCTACCTTTGGCTCAGGTCGTGATCCCAGTGTCCTGGGATTGAGTCCCACATCGGGCTCCTTGCTCCGCAGGGAGCCTGCTTCTCCCTCTGCCTCTGCCTGCCACTCTGTCTGCCTATGCTCGCTAACTCTTCCTCTCTCTCTGACAAATAAATAAAGTCTTTTAAAAAAAAGTCCTCAAAAAAGTTCAGGCAGATCCACAAGTACATTAACTGGCTACCAGACCAAGGTATTTGTTATTTGTATTTAGTATTTATCAGTACTAAAGGAACACAATATCCAAGCATTCAACTCTGTAGAATTCACAGTCTCTAGTATGAAGAAAAATGTTACTAGAAATGCAGAGGAGTAGGAAAATGTGACCCACAAGCAGAAGAAAGACAAGTCAGTAGAAGTAGACACATCTACATCTATTTAGCAGGTTTGGATTTAACAGACGTGGATTTTAAAATATATACATATATTTTTTCCCAGAGAAGCCAAAGGATTTAATTCAGCTCTGCTAACAGAATGTGGCTTCTCAGAATTCTGTATGCAGTATGATAAAGGAGATAATTTAGTCCTTAAAACATGCTTCCATGAAATAGCGTTATTTTCTTTTTTTTTATTTAATTTATTTTCAATTTTCCAAGATTCACTGTTTATGCACCTTGCCCAGTGCTCCATGCAATACATGTCCTCCTTAATACCCACCACCAGGCCCACCCAACCCCCAATCTCCTGCCCTCCAAAACCTTCAGTTTGTTTCTCAGAGTACACAGTCTTTCATGGTTATTAAAAAATATATTCAAGAGACAATATGGCGGGGAAGTAGGAGGAGGCGCTGTTTCAACCTGTACCCTAAAGTGAGCTGATTACCTACCAAAGAACTCCGATCACCCATGAAATCAGCCTGAGATCAGAATTATACACGTCTGGGTCTCTATGGGGACAGAAGATGCCAGTGGACAGGTAAAGCGAAGTGGGAACATCGGACTGATATCAGAAGATAAACAAAAGGGGGAGGGAGCCACCAGAGCTGACCCATTGGAAAGTAATACCCCAATATGAGAGTGCCCTGCATCTGGGGACCAGCATTAACTTGGAGTCAGGTTGAAAGCACTCAAAAAGAGCAAAGGATCAGGGAGGAAATTGTGGGAATCAGGGCGGATAGGAACAGGGGCTTCAGTCCCCGGACCCAGGACAACCTCCCCTAGCACTGAGCCAGAGAGAGTGTGGCGGAGAAACCAGGTCTTGGTCCCTGAGCCGCCAGCGTGCCTGATAGCGCGTGGGGTCCCATGACGGGCTGGGAGCCTCACCAGCCGGCAGAAATACAGCCTTTTTACAGTACACACGTGTGTGCCACGCCATGCTATCAGAGCATCAATATGACTCTTTGTCTTGATTAATAGTTTTCTTATGTAATTGGCTGCTCCCATATTGGGGGCATAGATATTTACAATTGTTAGATCATCTTGGTGGATAGTCCCTTTAAGAATGATGTAGTGTCCTTCTGTATCTCTGACTACAGTCTTTAGTTTAAAATCTAATTTATCTGATATGAGAATCACTACCCCGGCCTTCTTTAGAGGCCCATTGGCATGAAAGATATTTCTCCATCCCTTCACTTTCAATCTGGGTGTATCCTTAGGTTCAAAATGGGTCTCCTGTAGACAACAAATGGATGGGTCCTGTCGTTTTATCCAATCTGCAACCCTGTGTCATTTTATGGGTGCACTTAGGCCATTCACATTGAGAGTGATTATTGATAGATACGTTTTTATTGACATCGTGTTACCTTTGAAGTCTTTCTTTCTGTAGATTGTCTCTATATTTCTGTACAATGATATTCTTGGGATTTTTCCTCTTTTATAGAACTCCCCTTAATATTTCCTGCAATGTCGGCTTGGTGTTTGCAAACTCTTTTAAGCCTTGCCGGTCTTGGAAACTCTTTATATCTCCATCCATTTTGAATGTCAGTCTTACTGGATAAAGTATTCTTGGCTGCATGTTCTTCTCATTTA
>PISX010027370.1:0-22779 GCA_004024625.1 Mellivora capensis | reverse complement strand
TTGTCAATCATCATATCCTTGAATCTTCCACCTGAGGCCCCATGGAATGGAGGCAAACTGTCCCTGTGTTCCCGTCTAAATTCCTGGCCCACAGAATCCATGGGCATAATAAATAGCTGGGTTTTTTGCAGTAAGTTTTGGGGTAATTTGTTACACAGTGACAGACAATCTGAACATCCCTAAAGGATGTGGGTGCCCAGGATATACTCCTCCTTATAATTCCACCATCATTTTGCAAATAAGATCTAAAATGACTACAAAAGAACCTTGAAGGGTGAACCTGACATCAAAAAGCACCCAGATGGCGTGAGCACATTTCTAAAAGCTGGTTGCCTGCGTGATGCTCAGCCTCTGTCTTCTGCAACACCAGATGTGACGGGCAGTAAAACCACCTCAGTCTTCCCTTTTCCAAAAACAGGAAGGGCAATTCTAGGATCACTTCCCCTGTCCAACCTGAGAAGCAGTTCTCCACAGATACATGCACACACTGAAACCCTGCTCACCAAAAGTCACCCAGAACTTCTTTTGATACCCACAATCTTACAGAAAGAGATCTTCACAAACTCTCCCGATACCCAAGACAAATTATAAATGGTGCCATCATTTCACTGAAGACTGTTGCTTGCCCTGCATTAATTCCCCTTCTTGATATCATTACTTCATACTCTCTGTATGGCAGAATAAATGATTGACCACATGATTTGGCCACCCTGTAGCCGTTCCCTTTGTCAAGTGACTATGCTTATCCCCCTGGTAGAAGCAAAACAGATTTCCCAGCCTTGTTGGTGTTGGAATTGGCTGTGGAAGTGAAAGGGGCAGCGTGCTGGTCTGAGCTTACGTTTTAAACAGCAGTGCTTACTCCCACTTTACCTTGTATCTCTGCCACCAAGTGGTGGAACCTAACAACAGAAGAGAGTTAAAGTTCAATTATGCTGTCAGGAGTACCCTAAAAAAAAAGCAGTTTGTTTTCACTGCCTAGATTCCCCAAAAACCTCAAAGCTTCTGATACCTGGTTATTCTGCCTCAACATAATGAAAGCAACCGGACTAGGGATGCTCACACCAAATCTGTCCATTGGAAGAAGGCAGCTCTGGTGGGCCCTGGGGGTGGGGAGAAGAAGAAAGAACAGAACTGTATGTTAAAAATTTGACCTTTGTAGAGTACCCTGGGAGACGGGGGCAGGGCTGTAAAATGTAACAGAAACAAAATTTGACCTTCACAAAAGATCCATTGTGCTTGATATTTATGCAAAAACCTCCACATTCACAAAATGGGATTTGTACTGTGCCCTGTCAATTAGGAGAAAGAAACACTCTATAAATCAGTTACAGGCTCTAGCTTTCTGCTTGCTAACCAAGGCAACTGAATCCCTAACAAGCACGCACAGTGCGTGCACACATACATAACACACACGCACATAACACACACACACACACACACACACAGAGCAAATCTTCCTAGCAAAGGGAGCCCAGAGACCACATTAATCAAAAATACCTGAGTTATTTCACACAATGTGACCTGGACTCAACACTGTGATTATTTCTGAGGCTGTTATATGTTATTTTATTTTTATACTGGTTTCAACAAGTCTTGTTATGTTTCCCAAGTGTAATCAATCACATTCATTATTTTCAGGTTTCTCTCAGCTGTTACCCCTCACATTGGGGTAACTGTGTGCAATTTCACAGCCCAAGCAAGCTCGTTGGCTTGTGTGGCATTTCCATTTCTCAATTTTGGCAAGCTGCAGAAAATGGGGTTCGGTGGCAGCATTCTTCATCTGTTGCTTTTTTTCCCTTTGCTGCAGAAATCTTCCCTTTTATTTTTCTGTACATCAGGAGACAGGAGATTTTACCAAATCTTAATGTTAATACAAAGCACTCAAGTTTGACCTTATATTCTCATTTTTCATTTCATGAAAAACAGAGCAAAAGGAGCAGAAAAATGGATTCTTACTGTTTTCACCTCAAAATACCTCCAGTTCTAAGTTTCAGGATCATAAAATGCATTAAATATTCATAGCTAACAGGGAAAAAAGATCCCAAACCTAAGTCCATAATAAGAAACATATATTAAGACTGTTTTATAAGACACTGTCCTTAAACCCTTTTTCTTCACCCCCAGAAATCATACAGGTTCCCCCCTGCTATCCAAAAGTTAGAACATGCCTGTGAAACCTTTCATTAGCAGAAATGGCATAAAGCGAAGTTTCCAATTACTATTAATTTATGTAGAAACCTTTTTGAGCATTCCCCAAAATCACCTCTGTTAGGCTCTTCTGCTGCTTTAGGACACATCTTGCTAACAGATGCACAGAATAAATCCAGATAAAGCACAGATGCTCACAGACACAGCTCAAAGCTTTGGTGGCTTGATGCTGAGAAGCTGAGTGCAGTTCCCAGGGAAGGAACTGGCAAGGCCACTCTTGCCTCTATCACAGTTCATGGCCATGAGCAAAAATCCTCTTCAGATTTCTCTCCATTAGAGAAAAGAGGTACTCACATAGGTCATTCATAAAAGCAAAAGTACGCATGGCCAACTTTCAAAAAGCAGAGGAAACCTGTACTATGAAAGGTAAATTTGCCCTCTCTACAATGATAAAGTTTAATAACAGAAATTTTAAACTATTTTTCTCTATGTAGGGGACCCGTTTCTAAATGAACTGGAAAAAATTTGTAGACTTGGGGGGACAAATGAATGTGAAGTATTACTCTAAGTAAGAGAACTCCTACCTAAGGGGGCATTCCTGGGCTAGGATAAACCAAGTACAAAATATTGGTGGTGGGTGGGGGCAAGGATTAGGAAGTTTACATATACATTTTCTTCCCCTAATATGTACAGTCTGTTCCATTATTGGGTCTTAATTATCAGAAGTATATAATGCAAGGTTACCCCTATAGAGTCCATTTAAAAATGCACCTACTAACACAGGCCTAATAGAGGCAAAACATTAGTCCAATTTTTGGGTAACTGAGATTTACAGAGTTAAGCAAGATACAGACTCAGTTTTCAAGGAGGTTGCATGGTAAGCATCACACACGTACAAAGCAAGATAGGCAAAGGGCTTTGGGGTGTCAAATTAAGAAGGGAGAGCATATGACAAGGGAGACTCAGGGAATATTTCAGATGTGGCTGGATTCTGCTTTGCAGGTGGACACTTGCTGGTAAATGGGGGCCATGGATTCTGCTCATCTCCCATGATATTGTAAAAATAGTCTATGTAAATTTGTTGCCGAAACTGAAACCTTGGAATATTGCTTGTAAATATCTGGAATTTTGGTTTCTCTTGCAAAATAAGATGATCTGAAAATTCTGGGTCCTTATGCTGTCCTGGCAATTATTACCTAGAGTAGAACAGAAACCAACACAGCTCTCTACTTTGCTATAGTCCCCACCACTCCCTGTTTTCCCCAACCTCTGGTCAGCTTCATTCTCTTCTTTGGTCTGCTTTGATCCTGCATGCTTCTGTCTGCCTTAAAGACTAGACAGATTATCAACACACAGCTGGACGGGAAGATCAGAGCCAGGGAACAGAGGCAGAAGAATTTAGGTTATGCTCAGGAAACTGCAAGCAATCTGCTCACAGAATAGCATTAAGAATGACATGAATTTGGGGGTGTTTCGGTGGCTCAGTCAATTGAGCATTGAGCTCTTGGTTTCCACTCAGGTCATGCTCCCTGGGTCATGAGATCGAGCCTTGCATTGGGCTCCAAGCTTAGCAGGGAATCTGCTTGGGATTCTCTCCCTCCCCTTCTACCCTTCCCCCTTCTCAAATCCTCTCTTCCTTTCTCTCTCTCTCTCTCTCTCTCTCTCAAATAAATAAATAAATCTTTTTTAAAAATGAGATGAATTTAAAAATAGACAAATGGGGGCTGGGACAAGTGAGGGAGGATTCTATACACTTTTTCTAGTGACAGGATGAAGCAAAGCGACTTAATTTGGTCAGAATGTGAAGCCAATTCTGAAGGTTAGGTCAGGGAATTGCCACCATCTGAGGTAGCTTTCAGACTGGTTAATCCCAGGTGAACAGAACAGAGCTGGGATTCTATTGTGGATGTTCAGGTACAGTAGAAAAGGAAAGAGTGGCACAGGCTTGGGGGACACTGAGGAGACGATATAAATCAGACTTGGGAACTGCTTAGATAGGGCGGCAGGGAAAGAATAAAGCAAGCAGGGAGAAAGAAAAATCAAAAATGCCTCTATGGCTGGAATCCCAAGCTCACATGCCTTCAGGGACAGGCCTGTAGCAGAAAGAAGCTAAGTGGCACTGATAAAGGTCAAGGATCGGTGGAAACTTGGGTGAGCCGGGGAAAGCATATGCAAAATCAAATTATAATCTCAAAACCTGGAAGTAGTGGGCCCATCAAGCAAAATGTGCCAATACAGCTACCCAGCTCAAGCCTTGAGATTTGCTTACCAGACGTGAAAAGGCATGCTTTTTAGGGGTTCCTCCCAGGAGAGATATCTACCAGGCCAGGGTAAGCACACGTCTGAAGGTCAGGAGAGGGCGAAAGTTTTGAGTTCTGATTTGAGAATTGATGGATAAATGAGATACTCTCAGGATTGGGGATCACGAAGCTCAAGTCTTCATCCATAGGCTGATGACCCTTGAGGCTGTGGACAAAGGTAAGAGAACCAGAGGATGGGAAGAGAATGGAAGCATCCCCGCAGGGGATCTTTAAGGAGCACCTGTTTCCTAGGAGCCAGATAAGAAAGCAGAGGCTGAGACAGGGATGCAGGAGCCGGAAGTGAACTGGGAGAACACAGTGTCATGAGAAATAGAGAAGAAATGTTTGAGAAAGAGGAAAGGATCTCCAGTATGAAATTCCCTGTTCCCTTCTGTCCCCTTCTCAAAGACTCATTTAATTCAAATACCTTTCTCCCAAAGTTGATGATTTCTGCAATAGCTTTTTACAGCAAAGGTAAAAGTAATTCCATCTGTTCTTGGATCTTCCTTGATGTCCCTTTTGCCCCAGGGCAAGGTCCCATACCCGCATCAGGATTAATATGCAAAGCGATGTTTTCAAACACTGGCTTTCAACCCCTGCTATGTGCAGATGCAAATGAGACAGTGTCTTTTATGTGACCTCTCAAATCACTATGGGCTGCCTTCTTTGGTGACATTTGGAACTCCCCAAAGGAGCCAGATTTCCCTGGATGCCCCTCTGCTCTCCCTGGGGCAGCTGGGACATGAGCTGTGAGTTGGAAGCTGCCACAATAAGCGGAAACTCTTCCCTAGATGAAGAGATAGAGCTGAAATCAGGATATATGACAGAGTACCACGAACCTCCCTGTCCCAGCTGTAAATCTGAATTCGAAGCCACTTTATGGGTTCCTCCATCATCACTGAAGCCAAGATTACTCCTAAATCACCCAACTGGTGTCCCAGATGACAACCTGCAGGCTTAGTGATTTTACTTTAAAAATAAATAAATAATTGTTCTCCACACTTCCTTGAAAAGATAAAACCACAAATCGGCAGGGGATACTTTTTTTTTTTTTTTTAATTCAGGGAACATCTGTTATCCAGCTGGCTCAGCCCTCTTATGAGGCCCTGAATCACAGAATGGCAGGAGCTCCCGAGATGTCCTTAATGTCCGTGCTCCCTACAACCTTAATCTTGAGAGACACCATCGCCCCATCCCCCAGCGGGTGAATTCCCTGGCTGAGCTACTTTCCCACACCACCCCTTTAAAGACAGGGATCCAGAAATCTGTTACCTTCCACTTTTTCCACCCACTGGCAGTAAAGTTCCAAAGTCAATATGGATGACGGAGGCCAAAGTCGCATCCCTGAGACAAGAAAGTGCTCCGTCTATATCTAGAAAAGGGAGGGTCCTGTGATTTATAGACCGTGCTCTGGCTCAAGGGCAAAAAGTGTCCGAGACAAGAAAAGTTCTCATGTAACAACAAAAATTAAGAAGGAAATTAGATGGCAAAGTCCACCATGAAAAGTGGTCTCTCTAAAGGCCCAGAGAAGCAACCGTTTCCACGCGGTTGCTACAGCCCAAGACGGAGTAAGTTCCTTGCTCTTCCGGTCCCTCAGACTCATTTGTTTGACAGAGATCACAAGCAGGCAGAGAGGCAGACAGAGAGAGAGGAGGAAGCAGGCTCCCTGCTGAGCAGAGAGCCCGATGCAATGCAGGGCTCCATCCCAGGACCTTGAGATCATGACCTGAGCCAAAGCCAGAGGCTTTAAATCACTGAGCCACCCAGGCACCCCCAGAAAGTGTCTCTTAACAGAGAACTCTCTTTTCCTTAATCACCAAAATTACCATAATTTCCACCAGAAGCTGTTTATCAGATCAGGTCACTTGTCATTCTAAGTAAGCAGCAGATTTGCCTGTTTTCTTTTCTTTTCTACTTTGTCCTTTCCTTTCCTCTCCTTTCCTTTCCTTTCCCTTTCCCCTTTCCTTTCCTTCCTTCTTTCATACAACACCACATACTGTCCTAGAATCTGAGAATACTGTGCAAAATAGGACAAAAACTCTGCTCTCATGGAACTGACATTCTAATAGGAGAAATAAAAAATAAATGTATGAAAAAGTAATAATTATCAGGTTGTGATCTACACTATAACAGAAAAAAATAAATTGGGAAAAAGAACTAGAGAATAATGGGAGAATTTCAGAGACAGAGTGATCAAGGAGGACTGAAAAGATGGCATTTGAATGGAAACTTGAAAGAAAAATGAGAGAACAAGCAGTGCTCAAGAACACCAGGATAGAGAAAAGAGCAAGTGCAAAGTCCCTGGGGCAACACTAGTTTGGATTATTCAAGAGATAATAAGGAGACCAATGCATCTGGAGCAATGATTCTGGAGAAGAATGAGCAAGGAGAAGGGTAGGTCCCTCAGCAGGAACTGAATCAGCTGGCACCTTGAGCTTGGTCTTCCCAGTTCAGAATGGTGGGAAATAAGGGTCTGTTGTTTAAGCCATCTGATCTGTGATGCTCAGTGATAGCAGCCCAACCTGACTAATGCAGGCAGTAAGGAAATAAGTGCAAAATACCAAAGGTGCCTGAAAGATGCTGTCACTGTAGAGAAGTGGAGAAGAAAAATTCCCAAAGGTGACAGTTAGCAGACCCTCTCAGTCACTTCTACCTCCAAAATAATTTTAAGATTTTATTTGGGGAGGGGGCACAAGCAGGAATAGGGACACAGGGGGATGGAGAAGCAGACTCCCTGCTGAGCAGGGATTTCCCCAACACTGGGCTCCATCCCAGGACCCCAAGATCATGACCTGAGCCGAAGGCAGATGCTTAACTGACTGAGTCACCCGGTACCCCTCCAAAATAAATGTCTATCATTTTCATGTAAGTGTCAGCTGAGATTGCCCAGTGTGAGTTCATTGAGTTCTTCTCAGTGGTAATATTCTTTTTTTTTTTAAGATTTTATTTATTTATTTATTTATTTATTTATTTGACAGGCAGAGATCACAAGTAGGCAGAGAGCTGAGAGAGGGAAGCAGGCTCCCCACTGAGCAGAGAACCCAATGCGGGACTTGATCCCAGGACCCTGAGATCATGACCTAAGCCGAAGGCAAAGGCTTTAACCCACTGAGCCACCCAGGCGCCCTCAGTGGTAATATTCTTATCGATATATTTTTAGTTTTTTTTTATAACTCTGCATGAACTTCCAGAATCCACACATCTGGCTCCATCAGACATTTTTGCATCCCTTTTCATTCCCTAAATAAACAACATTTCTTTGGAACTTCAATTAATTCATTGATCTTTGAATCAACCTCTTTTATAAGGTAATAGCTGCATAGGTCTGCTCTTTTGGAGGAAAACTCTCCAAGCACACCTATCATTATAAAATACACTTTGTTCCGTGTTCATTTTGTTGATTCATCTGCCTAAACCCCATAAGACTTATAAATTCTAAGAAGACAAAAGGGGTCAAAGTCCTTCTGTGAATATTTATGTTCAGCTCCTCTGATTCTGGTCTTGTGGTAGGAGCCCCTTGTTTTCTCCGAATGTGCATACAGGTAAAGTCAATCTTCCATCAAATGCTACCAAGATATTTTCTCTCCCTGAAACTCAGTAGCCTTCTTAGCAAGTAAGCCTGAATAAAAAGGAATACATTCATCTTCTCCAAAATAAAGAAGCAAGAGAGGAAGCACTCAAGTGGGCTAGGCTCTGGAGCCTCCTGGAGCTGAAATTTACATTGCAAAGATTTACAGATTTTGTTGGTGGAGGTGCGTTTGCGGTTTAGAGCTTCACTCTGCGATCCTGTTCCACAGTAAGAAAAGTCACACCGCTTGCAAAACTGAGAAACTTATTAGAATCCTGTGGTGTTTGCCTGCTTCTTTTCACACAGCGGAGCCAACATGAAATGAAGGATAGTGTTGCGAAGGGAAATGTGGGACACTTGCAAAAATTCACAGCTGGAGATGGCTGTGCAGAAAGAGTCTTCCAACATCAGCAGCCTCCTTCTTCTCAAACAAAGGCAATGTTAAGTTAGATTTTGCCTGGAAACTTGCATCTAGAGGTTCGGTCTCAAGCGGGGATTGGAACTATACACTGCAGTTAAGAAAATCACGGTGGAAAATGCCAAGAGATTTTTAGATTTGTTTTAATGATTTCAGCTCACCTCAGAGGGATTTTGAATCATCATTTCTAAATGCCAAGTAGGACTGCTGGGCAATTGGGCTGAAGTGATAAAAGGCTGTGCTAAGTCAATACATGTGTTTGTTTTTTATTCAATTCTTTGTGAGGCATCTCGGCCAATATTCCTAATAGGCACACCAGGAAAAATTAGTACAAAAATCACAGAGGTGCAAAAATCACACCAAGAATCAATTAGAGAAATAAGCTTTGGGAAATATAAATTGGAGCAGATGAAAAATTAGATAAAAATTCCCAGAAGCACTACAGAATGCAACAGATCTCAGCCAGAGAGAGAAGCCACTGCAGAACCAGTACATTCATCTGATAATTATATGAAACATATTCTTAAAATAACATATTTCTTTTTATTAAAAACAAAACAAAAAACAAACAAACAAACAAAAAAAAAGGTGGGAGGGGGTGCACCTGGATGGCTCAGTCGGTTAAGCCTCTGAGTTTGCTCAGGTCATGATCCCAGGTTCCTGGGATTAAGCCTGCAGTGGGGCTCCCTGCTCAGCAGGGAGCCTGCTTCTCCTCCTCCCTCTGACCCTCCCACCCACTTGTGCTCTTTGGCTCTCTCTCTCTGTCACATAAGTAAATTAAAAAAATGAAACAACAAAAACCCACGCTCTACCATGAGTCTGTCCAAATGGTAAAACTAGGACATTGACCAAAGAAGAGTGTCACAAATGAATATTCTGAGTTTCCTAATAACACTCATTTGTTCTGTTGGGTTACAAAGTCTCCAAGGAGAGGAATATATGCTTATGAATGACAGATCTGTATTGTTTGGCAAAGGAACACTGCCTTGTCTTTCACTTCCTTTGATTGGCTATTTCAACATAAGAATGTAAGATTGGGATTCTTTTCCAAATGGCAACCTACACAGAAGTGAAACTCTGACTTAGGCAGTATCTGTCTTAATTAATTCCTTCTAATACGGACCCTGATGTCTCCCTGGTAAACATGCTCATTAACAAAACTTTGACAAAGCTTGTCCGTTTTCCTATACTATTTTAAATAAATAACAATAACATTTGAAAACCTTCTTTTTGCTAAAAAATTAGAACATTATAGAAATGCCTAAACTTCTCTTTGAGCTTTAGCACCAAATCTGGCTCCTCCCAATTCCTTTTAGTTTGCCTGCTTTCTCAAAGTCCTTGTGTCTAGGATATACACATTAGAACACATACATTTTGTGGTGTTTGTGTTCCTAAAATTGAATCACATTACACACACCTTTCAGAATATCTGTTCTTATTCATTGATCAATGAGATATGGAACTTTCTATGGTAGTACAAAAAGACCTGCCTCAACCTTTTTGATCAGCTGCGTAGTATTCCTTGAGAATATTAGCACGTGCTTTGCCATTCTCCACTGATACATACATAGGATATTTTTAATTATTCACTTTTATAAAAACTCTTCAGTGAAAATCTTTTCATAATATACCCTTGGGTACTCCTCAATATGTTGTTTCCAGAGTACAAACAGACAAGAGAAATGTCTTGAGCTTTTTAAGTACTGTGCTAAAATAGTAGGGAATAAAGAATGTACTAAAATGCACCTGTCATACACTAGTCAGAATAGCTAATTAACAAGTCAGGAAAGGACAAATATTGGCGAGGATGCAGAAAAAGGGGAACCCTTTTACACTATTGGTGGGAATGCAAGCTTATGCAGCCACTCTGGGAAACAGTATGGAGGTTCTTCAAGAAGTTATAAATAGAGCTACCCCATGACCAAGCAATTGCACTACTAGATATTTAACCCAAAGATACAAAGGTAGTGATCTGAAGGGGCACGTGCACCCCAATGTTTACAGCAGCAATGTCCACAATAGCCAATTATGGAAAGAGCCCAGATGGCCATCAACAGATGAATAGATAAAGAAGATGTGTTGCATATATATAATGAATATTACTCAGCCATCAGAAAGGATGAATATTTACCATTTACATCAAGGTGGATGGAACTGGAGAGTATTATGCTGAGTGAAATGAGTCAATTAGAGAAAGACAATAATGATATGGTTTCATTCGTATGTGGAATATAAGAAACAGTGCAGAGGATCATAGAGGAAGGGAGGGAAAATTGAAGAGGAAGTCATCAGAGAGGAAGAAAAACCATGAGAGACTCTTAACCATAGGAAAACTGAGGGTTGCTGGAGGGCCGAGGGGTGGGATAATGGGATAACTGAGCGAAGGGCATTAGGAAGGCACATGACGTGATGAGCACTGGGTGTTACACACAACTTATCAATTATTGAACTTTACATCTGAAACTAAAGATATACTATATGTTGGCCAATTGAATTTAAATTAAAGTAAATAAATAAAATGCACCTGTCCGACTAAAAGAAACAAAGTTAGAACTCTCCCAAAGAAAACCAGAAATCTACAGCAGGTTAGTTTGGAACAGATTCTTAAAAGTCAGAGATTCCTACTATGCAGCCATCAAAAGAAATGAAATCTTGCCATTTGCGAAGACGTAGATGGAACTAGAGGGGATTATGCTGAGCGAAGTCAGTCGGAGAAAGACAACTATCATATGATCTCCCTGATATGAGGAAGTGGAGATGCAACACGGGTGTTTGGGGGGTAGGAAAAGAAAAAATGAAAGAAGATGGGATCGGGAGGGAGACAAACCATAAAAGACTCAGTTTCACAAAACAGACTGAGGGTTGCTGGGGGGAGGGGTGTCAGGAGAGGGTGGTGGGGTAATGGACATTGGGGAGGGTATGTGCTATGGTGAGTGCTGTGAAAGGTGTAAACCTGCCGATTCACAGACCTGTACCCCTGGGGATAAAAATACATTATATGTTTATATAAAAAATTTTAAATTTTTTAAAAAAGTCAGAGATTCCTAGGTTCAAAATCCCAGTCCCTATTCTAACCTGAAAATAATCTAAGTGTCCTTTTATGGGAATGGCAAAACACATGCTACCTGAGGAATACTATACAGCTGATTTTTTAAAAATGAAGCAGGTTTAGATATATTAACATAAAAGGATGTAAGTTTTTGCATAACTTTTAAAAATTTACTTCCTGGCCAAGCTTTAGTCTCGCCATCAAAATGTGGAAATAGCAATTTTTAAAGTGAATGTACAGCACAAATTAAATGACTGAATACTGGTTAAGCACTTAATTTACCACACAACATGGAGTAAGTGCTCAATAGATACTGTCCCATTATAATTTTGTCCCAAGATGGTGGAGAAATTTCAACAACCCAAGGCCATTTATTAATTTGTCAATCATTTACTAAGCATCTATTTTTAGTCGTGTTTTATGCTGAGTTGAGGAAAACACAGATGAAAGAAATAATAATAGGGGGATAATAATAATAAATAAATAAATAATAGGGGGAGGGGCATCGGGGTGGCTCAGTTAGTTAAGTGTCTTCGGCTCAGGTCATGATCCCAGAGTCCTGGGACTGAGTCCGGCATTGGGCTATCTACTCAGCAGGGAGCCTACTTCTCCCTCTCCCTTTGCCGTTGCACTCTCCTCTCTCTCTCTCTCTCTTTCTCTCTCTGTGTGTCATATAAATAAACAATTAAATAAAATCTTTAAAAAAATAAAAGAATCCTGAGAATATATCTAGAAATGTAAATCATGTCCCAAATAACCTTAATAATAAGAAGTAAAAAGGATATAGTACCATAACAGATGTCACAATAAACTACTACTACTTTATCTGCCCAGCACTACTTCCTTCTTCAGGGAATAGCATCCCTCTTTGGAAGAACTATTCCTCCTCCAATTCCAACATTGATGTAAAGACAGCAAATTATAGAAGCTACTGCCCTGGCTGGCCACAGTTGATAGGTCAGGAAATGTGCCTGTGCCTTAGTCATATGACCAAGCCAGGGAAGACAGATAATTTTTTACATTAAATTCAGAAGGAAGAGGGTGGAGCTTTTCTAATGCAAAGGCATGAGGTGGGAGGCTTGGGTACTATTTACAGAAAAGTCTGCCAATACTGGGGACACCCTAGTCTAAAAAAATAAAGAAGCACAGTGACAAGAGTAGAGACAAAAACAAAGACAGACATGATGGGATCTGAGTTCCTGGTTCTGGAGGCCCAGCCTCAAACCTGCCTTTTGGTGATGACATGGCATAGATTAATTCCATGAAAGCAGAGATTTCTATATGTTTTGATTTACTAATGTGCCTCTAGCACCTAGAGTACTGCCCGACACACAGGAGACTTTCACTACATATTTCCTGAATGAATAAATGAATTAGTTAATAATATCCTATAATATAACCCTCTTTTTTCTAAGCAAATTAAAATCTTATTCTTTCCTTATAACCAAATCCAAAACTATTCCTGGTCAAGTGGAATTTTTTTCCATCCTACTTCAGAAGGAAAAGGAGGAAGGGAGGCAAGGATTAAGGGAATATAACATCCAAAATATTCTCCTGGACAGCTAACACAGTGGCTCCAGACACTATTCTGAACCAGATCCTATGAGTACTGCCAATCTCTTTCTTTCACCACAAACACAGAGATATTTTGAGCTTGAGTTACTACAACTGCCCATGTAGGATTCAGTCTCATTTCATAAAACACAGGCTTCTCTACTTGCTTTCCAAGACTGTAGACTTTAGGATATAGAAATCAAAAGCCAGTCCATCATGTGACTGCTTCGATCCCTCTTATTTGTATGTCTTATTTGTTTCCTTCCATGACCAGCAGGTAAGATATAAATAAATAATCAAGCAGTTAAAGACTGGCAGTTTAAGAGCCTGACGATGAGCTCATTATCAACAGGTAATTCACATTAATGGGCTCAGATTGGCAGTGGTTTGATTTTACATCCAGGGATTGAATAGCTTGCAAACATCTCCAGCAGATCTGAAACATACAGCTTAAGGAGAACTACATCATTATTGAAAAATTGCACAATATAACTCAATGTGCATGACAGGTTATAGCATCAGTAAATTAAAATAAAATAAAAGATTGCCTCTTTAATATCTATTAACTGTCTAATATATGCTGGAAATCCTAATAGGAGTTGTTGGGCAGAAAAGAAAAGGTAGATAACAGATCTTGGTCTATAGACTTAGACTCAAGCATATGGCTAAGGTATGTCCAATTATCAGGTGCAACCAGTCCAGGATAGGAGTCAACCCACATGGGCTCCAGCCATGATGAAGAGGGTCAGGTGAAAAAAATGTCATAGTAAGGGCTTTCATCAACTGTTGAGGAAACAGCTACTTTTCAACTCTCTCTCTACCTTGACCATCACCTTCTATGCCCCATCTCTCTGTGGCTTTTGACTTTTTTTTTTTTTTTTTTTTGCTTAAGTCAAGGCACCTCCCCATGGCTTCTATAAACAACATATACTGGTCCATAATGGCAACTAACAACCTGCCCTGGGCAGGCTGGTCTCAGGCACATACCATCTCTGGGGACCATTTATTTGGCAAATCCTAGCCATAAAAATTACTGGCACCTACATAAATCTTAATACAAGGTAGAATGAACCACAAATGGACACTACAACAATTCTCATCAGCTGAATTAAACAGGCTTTTGGTTTTTTTTTTATACAAAGTTCTAAAACAGTAGACTGCCAGATATATGCCATATGTATGTATGTGTGTATATACATTATATATGCACTTATCTATGGGCTTATAAACATGTTGTAAACATATACAGTTTATGTTGTTGATCATCCTGTGTTGCTGATCAGTACTGTGGACAGAAAACCAACTTACTGTGTTTATCATATGCCTGCTCTGTATTTTAGTCTGTTCTTTATATATCTATAGCCCCAAAATATTTCTTCCTATTTTATTCCACTGAACTACCAATGAAAAAGAGAGAAACTGTACAATTATATTTTGCTGTTCCTTTTTTCTTCTGGATCTGATCCCTTAAAACCTTCTCCTAACTTTCCACTTACAAATAAAGAGACACACTCTTATAAAGGCTCCAGCAAGTCTAACAAAGTTTAGCAAAATAATTGTTTTGGAATCATATTCTTTTACTTCCTTATTCTTTTGACCAACAATAGAATTCAGAGGCAAGTCAAATATAAAAACGAGAGGTAAATGAAAATGTTTGCATATTGCAGTCTATTGAGGGACTGCATACATAGGAAACCCTTGAATATGTGCTTTAAACCAGACCTGGAATTGAACGACCACTTTTCAAGTGTGGATCCTTGACCTAGTTTCTACTTTTGCTGAACAATTCAACATGATGACCGGTTTATTTAGATGGCTATGGCCCAGTATCTGTGGTCACTACTACCAGAAGGATTCTTCCAAAAGACAACCAGTAGGATCACTCCATGAAAGAGAACAATAAAATGGAGCTAGGCCACCCTGGCATGTTGATATTGGGTCACTGAATACTGACACAGGTTAGCCCTTAGAGATCATCTTCCTAGACCACAATTCCACCAAGTAAGGTCCTTGCACCAGCAGCATCAGCATCACCTGGGAACTGGTTAAAAATATAAATGCTTGGCCCTACCCCAGACCAACAGACTCAGAAACTGGAGATACAGTCCATCCATCTGGGTTTTTCTGCATCCTCCAGGTGATTGTGATGGATACCCAAGTTTGAGAACTCCTGGTCTAGACAGTTTCTTATTTTGGAGGTAAACAAACTGAACCCCATAAAGGTGAAACAAGTTGCCCAAATGGATGACAGGACCCAGGTAGAAATCTCACACAGCACAAAGTAAGGTGGGTACTGGGATTCTAGAGAACTGACACCTCAAACCTCAGTACTTTTATTAGTCAGGGTCTTGACAGAAATTACTTGGTTCACTCAAATTTGGGTAATGTTTCATGTATTTACCCAGGTATAAGTGAAGTGTAAAGAAACCACATGGGGTAGACACAGCAAAAGAACACATCCCACTCACAGGTCTAAAGGGGCAAAGGGCTAGGAGGTGAGGGCGTTGCAGGGGGAAGTAGGGGAAAAACTATGTAGAAAAGGCAGCCTTGGAAAGGGCAGTGGTCCTTATTCATGGGACACAGACAGCCTAGGCCACCACGCAGGAGGGATCCAAGAGCCCAAAATCCCTGACGTCACTCTCCACCTTCTCTCTGATTCCGTGAGGGCTTCCTTTTAGGAAGCAGCCAGATGGCAAAGAATCCCATGTGTACAATCCATATAGGCACCCTCCCCAGCCAGAATGAGGAGTGAGCAGGACAGAGAGTGGGTTTAGAAGAGCGAATGGGAGATATCTAACACAGTATAAAAATCAAGAATGGCCAGAAATTTCTGGAATTCACAACAGATACTAGGAATTCATCTCCCTCTTCTGTGCTCCAACTACTTTCTTCTTAAGAAGGGATCCCTGAAACCACCCCACATTCAAATTTTTTTTAAAAAGATCTGTTTTATTATTAGTATTCCCCGACTGACTGTTCTTCTGTGTGTGTAAGAGAGAATACTGTTTTTTAAAATTTTTATTTATTTTTTTGTCAGAGAGAGCATGAGCATGCACAAGCAGGGGAGCAGCAGGCAAAGGAAGAAGCAGGCTCCCCGCTGAGCAAGGAGCCCAATGCAGGGCTAGATCCCAGGATCCTAGGATCATGACCTGAGCCACCCAGACATTTCTTTACTGACTGTTCTGACCTCCTTTATCAGTAGTGGTACTCTGAGATCTTAGCTGGAAATGTGTCCATCACACCTGAAAGATACTATTTCCCAGTCTCACATGTAGTTTGTTATGAAATATGGCTAAGTTTTAGTCAAGGGCACAAGTACAAATGATGTCCACAACTCAAGGACTTGTTCTTAAGGTTCCTCCTTCTAGCTGACTGCAAATTCAGGCAAAATGTCTGGCTTTCCAGGAGCCATCTTGGATCATCAGTTAACATTGAGAAGGCATAATGCAGATGGTGGACCAGCAAGCTGGAAGAAGGCTGCTTCTCTGACCCCATGCAACACTAAGTCAGTCCTGGTTTGACTGTCTCTTTGCTTTGTAAATGGGTAAGGGAGATACATTTTTATATTCTTAAGCCACAATTATTTGGTGATTTCTATTACCAAATCTCATTATAACTAACATAATCTATATATACTAACATGGAAAGAAGAACAAAAGCATGTGTTAAGGGTTAAGTTATGCCAATAATACCCACCCAAATTCCTATGTTGAAGCCCTAACACCTAGTAACTAAGAATTTCACTGTATTTGCAGACAGAGACTGTAAAGAGGTGAATAACTTAAAATGAGACTGTTAGGGTGGGTCCTAATCCAATCTAACTGGCTGTCCTAATAAGAAGAGGAAATTAGGGCACACGGAGACCCTAGGGATAGGTACACACAGAGGAAGGGACATGTGAGGACACAGGAAGAAGATGACCATCTGCAAGGCAAGGGGAGAAGTCTCAAAAGGAAAAAACAAAAACAAAACAAAACAAAACAAAAAACCTGCAAATGCCTCTGGACCTCTGGCATCCAGAAAATAAATTTCTGTTGTTCAAGCTACCCATTTGTTACAGCAGCCCTAGCAAAATAAGACAACATGGTATTAAGGTCAAGAAAAAAGCAGCAAAGGGGCGCCTGGGTGGCTCAGTGGATTAAAGCCTCTGCCTTTGGCTCAGGTCATGATCCCAGGGTCCTGGGGTGGAGCCCCACATCATGCTTTCTGCTCAGCAGGGAGCCTGCTTCCCCTTCTCTCTGTCTCTGCCTGCCTCTCTGCCTACTTGTGATCTCTGTCTGTGAAATAAATAAATAAAATCTTAAAAAAAAAAAAAGAAAAAAGCAGCAAAATACAGAATGATATTATTTATAGGTAATATGTGTATGTATGAAAATGTATAGGCAAAGGTCTGGAAATATACAGCAAAATAGTAAAAAATTGATGGCCAAAACTGGGGAGCTACAGGGGGACCAGGTTTGGGGATGGAGGTTAAAGAGGAATTTCACCTTATATCGAAAAATGTATTCAAGATTAGATGTGAATTTTTTTTTTCAAAAAAATCTATTAAATTTTCCTCTGGTTTTGGCAGAACTTTGGTTATGTTGAGCAATTAAAATTGAAATCTGATGCACCTGCCCATGGTGGTGACATGCAGGGTAAAGAGAATCTCAGAGCAGGGCACTGTGTTTGGCTTTTGCTGTTTTCCTTAGGTGAACCATGGTAGCCCAGGCTGCTCCTGATTGTTGAAATAAATTGTACTTTGATTACATGGCCTGTGAGGTTGTGAGACAGCCATTAGGGACTAATGTCTATAGGACTTCGGGGACATGTTCATAAAGATCACATGCTGAGTTGTCTGGAATCAAACCCAGAACTGTAGAGAAATGGCAAGAAATCCAGTGGGATAACATACATTCTGGTTATGAGACCAACAACCAGGAATGTGTTACAATGTGACTTAATGCCGGAGAGGGAAAGAAGTCCTTTTGTTGGAAAAATTGTAATATTTAAAAAACTTGAACAATGATTTTGAATGACAGGTCTTAAATTACCCCAGGAAGGACACATTTGAAAACTACACATGAAATTCTCTTGGTCTAGACAGGGCTGTATAGAACAGACCTCCTTGGAATCTGTGGGTCCCCACATCTGTGTTTACATAGAAGTGAAGTGGTCCCTAATGAAAGAAATATCCAGAATGTGGCAGATGGAGAACTACCCTGAGCTCTGGTGCCTATTATAAGCATAGCATAAAGTTATAATTAGAGGAGCCAGTGAATCACAAAGGACCATGGTAACATGGCAACCCCTGGAACAATGGGATGAGGAAATAGGTCACAGCTCTCTCTGGCAGTGGGAAAATGTTATTTCTGAATTCAGCACCTGGGCCTGGTTAAGAGGAGATTACCCTGGAAAGAAAGGATGATGGGTTGAAAATTTACATGGTTTAATGTGGGGAGTTTTACTAATAGGAGACGCAGCTATTCCTGTGATAGTAATGTGTAAGCAGCTAAGTAATACAAAAGAAAAATGAAACAAGATAAATGGAGGGAAAAAATTACAAATAGGATCTTTTTCATACAATAAAATTTAGGAAAACAAAAAGGGTGGGTAGATGTTGCAGGGGTGGAATTTTTATCTGAAAGAGAATCTGGGAAAGGGCATAAGTCTAGCTAAATGAAATAGAAGTTATATTACTAAATTTATGGGACATTTTTTAAGTGAGCCAGACCCGATGGTAGAAGAGGCAAAATGGAGGAAGAAAGGGGCATCACATTAATGACAAGACAATGACCTGAAGGGGCGCCTGGGTGGCTCAGTGGGTTAAGCCTCTGCCTTCAGCTCAGGTCATGATCTCAGGGTCCTGGGGTCGAGCCCCACATCATGCTCTCTGCTTGGCAGGGAGCCTGCTTCCCCCTCTCTTTCTGTCTGCCTCTCTTCCTACTTGTGATCTCTCTGTGTCAAATAAGTAAATAAAATCTTTAAAAAAAAAAAAAAAGACAATGACCTGAAAAAGTTGAAGACCTCGAGGTATATTCCATTCCCAATGGTCGTAACAATAGGATCCTCACCTTATGGGAATGGCATTGTAATAGAACAACATACAAATGGAGAGTTTTTAGAGGCAGGCCCACACAGTTATCTTCCCTTTGGAGGAAGGTTTGGAGGAGTTTATGTTAAGAGACCAAGAATGATGTCAAAGCAGAGAAGGATCCTGACCTAAATACATAAAGGTTCCCTTGCACCTTGGGCATATGAAGAGCTTCCAGTTTCTGCATACCCCCTTATTCCTGCTGAGTCTGTTGATGTTAAGGTCAAGTAATACTTCATGTAGTGATAAACTCTCAATATTTCACTCTTCCAGGCTCAATGCTTAGAAGGAAACCCTGAGAATCAAAAGCAAGATCTAAAAAGGGAAGGTACTCATTCTGAAGCCAGGGCTAGGATTGTTCTTCCTAAATTTCCACCACCCTAGAGCTCTAGGTCTTCCCAGAGTGGGGAGTGGGAGCAGAAGTCAACAACTCTGCACATACCTCTTCAGAGACTAATTCCACCCAAGACTTCTCTTGAGAATGAAAGATAAAGGGTATCCTCAAGGCAGACCTTCCCTATCACCACCCAATAACTATCCTGGTCAAGTCTTTTCCATCATAACCAAGCAAAATAAAATAATTTCTAACAAATAATTTATATCTGGTTGTACACCCCCCAAAAGGACCACATCCAAATACTGGTGGTGACCAGAATACTGCCCTGTAGGCAGTCCAGTGAGAGTTTAAGGGATCTGGCAACCAGGGCTTAGAATTCACATTCAAATGAGAAAATCACACCACTTCCTGGGCTGTAGCTGTTTCAGGTAGCTTACGTTGGCAAACCCATAGCTTTCCAACTGAAATGACCACTTCACTGATTCCACTTTTATCTGTCACAAAAGCCTGCTGCACCTGCCCTTCCCCAACAAAACCTCTACCCCTCACACCAGCATTTGGCCCTATCCATGTTAGATGATACCTCTGAGAAAGTCATGAAAGAAATACTAGAGTCTTAAAAACATCATCACTAATTTCAAAGAGGATGTCAGCTGGACCAGAAAGGAAACCTGCCTTCTGCCTCCAGAACATGCTAGAATGGTTTAAACCCTTTAAGTCCTGTAACTAAGCAAACTTGGAAAAATTTCAGCCCTGCTCCCACCTCACAGGATAGAGGGCCAGGAGGAAGAGGTATTTCTTCTACTCTAGACCCTGTAAATGGATCCAGTCAGGTGCACCACACCACTAGAGACAGAGCTGAAATCCAGTACTATTTGGGATCTCCATCTCAAACTCCTACCTCCAGCTCTTGCTTCTTGCTACTGGAGAACTTCTTTGGCTTTCTATATGCATCCCAAGCTTTCCTTGTTCAGTGTATAATAGGCTTACACATTCTCTTTCAACTTTGACCCAAACCACTCTTTCAACTTTGACCCAAACCATACACAGTTTGCTCAGACTGTGCACTGCCCACTTCCACAATGCCATTCATATAGTTTTCTTTTAATACTATTGCTACAGATCCTCTGGCTTCACAGTCATGACTACTAATAAGAGGCATTCCTACCTTTTACCCTGGTTTTGTAGGAACTATACAGGCTGGGTTAGCCCCAACAAAGAAAAGTTCAGACATAGTTCTCAGGGGTAGAGATCTGAGCCAGGAGAAATAAGCAAGACATGCCCTGTAGGTTACAAGTGGCCTGGCTGTTTTGAGATGTGGCTTCAGATCAAATTTCAGAATCAAAGATTTCAAAGTTGCCTTTGTATTATTGCTTTTCAAATGTAACCATATATTAACATTTTATTAATTTAGAAGCAGAGCCAGTTCTCAATTTTCTTTCTTTCTTTCTTTTTTTGCTTCAAATCTTTTATCTTTTCCAGATTAAAATTTATGAATTCAGTTAAATTATGCCTGTGAATCTACCTAGATTTACTTTCCTAGCTCCTTTCCTATTATAGGAAACACTGTTCTTCTGAAGTAGATGAGTAGCTATCCAGTCCTTGTGTATATCGTTTCAATTCATATGTGAATCGTGAATGATTTATAAGTTTAGGGGGATTATTTTAATTTTAGATAATTAACATTACAAGTGGTTATTCTGTACCATGCTCTTTTCATTTAAAACCAGGTTTTGAAATTTATCTGTAAGATTCACATCTTTCAGCAATTTTTTTTTTCTTATTCTTGGAGTTCTTTATACATTCTGGAAATGTTTGCTTTCTCAGATATACATGCTCTTTATAGACATATGCTAGTCTAGACTTGCCTTTAAATTGTTTATGTTATCTTTTATCATACATGCTGTTAAAGTTTCAATCTCGTGAAATGCATCAATATTTTCCTTCTTATTTCTGCCTTTTTAAGTTCTGGTTAAAATCTCATTCCCAACACTATACTTATAACAATATTCTCCTTTTATCCCAAAAGTTTTATTTTCTTATTTAGGGATTATTTTATTCATGCAACTTACAGTACATGCCAATTTTTACCAATGATGTGCAGTGGCTTCCCTCTCACTACAAAGTTCCCACATATGCACAGATGTATTTCTGGCTTCTCTATCTCATTTCTTTGATCAGTTTCTATAATATTTTACTAATACCACACTGTCTCAATTACATCTTTTTTAAAACTTTGATATTTGGTAATGTACAGAAATTTGTTCCATTTCTACACACTAATAATGAAGCAGCAGAAAGTGAAATTAAGAAAACAATTCCATTTGCAATTGCACCAAAAATAATAAAATATCTAGGAATGAACTTAACCAAAGATGTAAAACCTCTTAAAACTATAAAACATTGATGAAATAAATTGAACAGAAAGAAATGGGAAAACATTCTATGCTCATGGATTGAAAGGATAAACATTGGGAGGAGGAGCAAGATGGCGGAGAAGTAGCAGCTGAGAAGACAACAGGTAGCAGGAGATCAGCTAGATAGCTTATCAAACCACTGCGAACACCTACAAATCCAACGGGAGATCGAAGAGAGGAAGAACAGCAATTATGGAAACAGGAAATCGACCACTTTCTGAAAGGTAGGACTGGCGGAGAAATGAATCGAAAGCGACGGGAGGATAGACCGCGGGGGAGGGGCCGGCTCCCGGCAAGCAGCGGAGCCACGGAGCACTAAATCGGGACTATTAAAAGTCTGCTCCACGGAGGGACATCGCTCCAGAGGCTAAACCGGGGTGAAGCCCACGCGGGGTCAGCGTGGCCCCAGGTCCCGCAGGGTCACAGAAGGGTGTCTGAGTGTCGCAGCGCTAGCAGGTATCGGAGCGGGAAGCCGGCTACAGAGACAGAGCCGAGGAGTGAGCTCTCAGCTCAGGGTTACCTTGAACCGGTCGCAGGCTGGGTGAGCTCGGAGCGCGGCCAGAGGCGAGGAAGACGTGGGTGGTCCGGGGCTTTTCTCTGAGGAGTGGAGCCCCGAATCTCAGCTCTTCCAGGCCGGAGACTAGGAGGCCGCCATTTTCATTCCCGTCCTCCGGACTCTACGGAAAGCTCTCAGGGAACAAAAGCTCCCGAAAGCGAAACCGAGCGGATTACTCAGCCCGGCCCCTGGTAAGGGCGGTGCAGCTCTGCCTCGGGCAAAGACACTTGAGAATCACTACAACAGGCCCCTCCCCGAGAAGATCAAAAGAAATCTAGCCAAGACCAAGTTCACTTAACAAGGAGAGCAGCGGAACTCCAGAGGAGGAGAAAGCAATGCTTGGAATTCATGGCTTTCTC
>PISX010027369.1:0-23089 GCA_004024625.1 Mellivora capensis | reverse complement strand
CATCACTAGCCATCAGGGAGATTCAAATTAAAACCACATTGAGATACCACCTCACACCAGTTAGAACGGCCAAAATTAGCAAGACAGGAAACAACGTGTGTTGGAGAGGATGTGGAGAAAGGGGAACCCTCTTACACTGTTGGTGGGAATGCAAGTTGGTGCAGCCACTTTGGAGAACAGTGTGGAGATTCCTCAAGAAAAAAATAGAGCTTCCTATGACCCTGCAATAGCGCTACTGGGTATTTACCCCAAAGATATAGATGTGGTGAAAAGAAGGGCCATCTGTACCCCAATTTTTATAGCAGCGATGGCCACGGTTGCCAAACTGTGGAAAGAACCAAGATGCCCTTCCACAGACGAATGGATGAGGAAGATGTGGTCCATATACACTATGGAGTATTATGCCTCCATCAGAAAGGATGAATACCAGACTTTTGTAGCAACATGGACAGGACTGGAAGAGATTATGCTGAGTGAAATAAGTCAAGCAGAGAGAGTCAATTTTCATATGGTTTTACTTACTTGCGGAGCATAACAAATAACACGGAGGACATGGGGAGATGGAGAGGAGAAGGGAGTTGAGGGAAATTGGGGGGGAGATGAACCATGAGAGACTATGGACTCTGAAAAACAACCTGAGGGTTTTGAAGGGTCAGGGGTGGGAGGTTGGGGGAGCCAGGTTGTGGGTATTATGGAGGGCACGCATTGCATGGAGCACTGGGTGTGGTGTAAAACTATGAATTCTGTTACGCTGAAAAGAAATGAATAAAAAAAATAAAAATAAATAGTAATAAAAAAATTGGAAAATTTTACTTTTATTATGTATCTTAAAAGCATTCTAGAATATATAGAAATACAAAAGATAAAGACTGGTATAACTTGTATACTATGTGTACCAACTATATAATTTAAGAATAAAATGTTACTATCATTCTGGAGGCCTGCATATCACTCCCAGATTACGTTGCTCCCTTTATCATGAATTTGATGTTCAATAGTGCCATGTATTTATTTACCCTTTTATGACATAAATATATACCTGAATAATAATAGCATCTGCCTGTTTGAACCTTATATTTCAGACTTATGTAAATGATAGATCATGACACTAAGAGTATCTTAAATGATTAGAAAAATAACATATATATATTTCTATAAAAGTTTCTCTGTTGTGCTCTCTCTCTATAGGTATATTTCAGTAACTTTTTTCTATTCAACATATTTTTCTGACAGTAATTCATGCTGATAACTAAACATGTGTCCATTATTTTTCAGAGTCTAATGGCACTTTGTTACATATTCCGTTCATTGTCCTGTTGCTGAAATAGTACCAGTAAAGTTGCTATTCTTGAAAACATTTTCTTAATATTGTATATGTCTAACATATAGGTCTTTAACATAGATATCTGAGTACAAGTCCTAAATTGTAATATAAACACAACTTCAACTACATAGCAGTCTTTTTTTCTCCCAAAGGTTATTAAATTTATACCTAAATCATTACTTTGTAAGAGTTCCTATTGTTCTGGGTTTTGTCAATACTTACTACTATCAGAATTTTTAGCTTTTAACAATCTAATAATGTTAAATTGTATCTCCATATGGGTTTTTTTAAAAGATTTTATTTATTTATTTGATGGAGAGAGAGATCACAAGTAGGCATTGAGACAGGGAAGGAGAGAGGGGGAAGCAGGCTCCCTGCTGAGTGAAGGGCCCGATGCAGGGCTCTATCCCAGGTCCCTGAAATCATGACCTGAGCTGAAGACAGAGGCTTTAACCCACTGAGCCACCCAGGTGCCCCATCTCCCTATGATTTTAATGAACATTTAGTGATTAAACAAAAATTTATGTATTTTTACACTGAAAAATATATTTTCCTCTAAAGTTTGTTTTAGCTGCATTCTACAAGTTATGTTATGTATTCATTCAGTTTAAAAATGTATTTAATTTCTATTATGATTTATTTTTAATATGTGATTTATTTATTTTTAATTATGTTGTTAATCACCATGCAGTACATCATTAGCTTTTGATGTAGTGTTCCAAGATTCATTGGTTATATATAATACCCAGTTCTCCATGCAATACATGCCCTCCTTGATACCACCACCAGGCTCACCCATCCTCCTGCCCCCCCTTACCTTCAAAACCCTCAGTTTGTTTCTCAGAGTCCACAGTCCCTCATGGTTCATCTCCCCCTCTGACTGCCCCCCCTTCACTTTTCCCTTCCTTCTCCTAATGTCCCCCATGTTATTCCTTATGTTCTACAACTAAGTGAAAACATATGATAATTTACATTCTCTGACTTATTTCACTCAGCATAATCTCCTCCAGTCCCACCCATATTGATGCAAAAGTTGGGTATTTATCCTTTCTGATGGCTGAGTAATATTCCATTGTATATATGGACCATATCTTCTTTATCCATTAATCTGTTGAAGGACATCTTGGCTAGTTCCACAGTTTGGCTATTGTGGATATTGCTGCTATGAACATGGGGGTATATATGGCCCTTCTTTTTACTCTGGATCTTTGGAACAAATACCTAGTAGTGCAATTTCAGGGTCACAGGGTAGCTCTATTTTAAATTTTTTGAGGAATCTCCATACTGTTTTCCAAAGTGGCAGCACCTACTTGCATTCTCACCAACAGTGTAAAAGGGTTCCCCTTTCTCCACACCCTATCCAACATTTGTTTTTTCTTGCCTTGTTAATTTTTGCCATTCTAACTGGTGTAAATTTGCATCTCAGTGTGGTTTTGTTTTGAATTTCCCTGATGGCTAATGATGATGAATATTTTTTCAACACATGACTTATTTAGAAGTACATGGATTACTTTCATTTTTTAGAACAATATCCTCTATTTTATTATTACTATTATTTTTTACTATATTATCTTAGTCACCATACAGCATGGTTTACTTTCAAATAATTTGTTGAATATCTAGTTATCTTTCTATTATTGACTTCTTGTTTACTTCCACTGTGGTCACATAAAATACTCTGTATGATTTTAGTTTCATTTTTTAAAAGATTTTATTTATTTATTTGACAGAAAGAGAGATCACAAGTAGGCAGAGAAGCAGGCAGAGAGAGAGGGGGAAGCAGCTCCCTACTGAGCAGAGAGCCTGAAATGGGGCTCCATCCCAGGATCCTGAGATCATGACCTGAGCTGAAGGCAGAGGCTTAACCCACTGAGCCACCCAGGTGCCTCTGATTTTAATTTTTTGAAATTTGTTGAAACTTTCTTTATGGCATGGCATATTATCTGTACTGATGAAGGTTAATCTGGTAAATGGTCTATTTTGTCAAATGTTTGGTGCACACACTTATAAAGAATGTGCATTGTGTAAATGTGGGGCATAGGGTTCAATGTATGAAGAACGTTTGGCCAAGTTGGTTGATTGTATTTTTTAAATCTCCTATACTCTTATAGCTCTTTACTTGTTTTATTGGTTACTGACAGTGATGTATTAAAATATGCAGCTATGGCACTGAACTTACCTATTTCTGCTTTTAATTCTGTAAATATTTGCTATATATTTTTTGAGGCCCTGATGTTAGGTACATATAATGTTAGCACAGATGGTCAATTTTCAATGGTTTGACTTATAATTCTTCAACCTTACACATGTGTGAAAATGATACACATTCACTAGAATCTACTTCAAATTTCTTAGTTTTCCTGGACTAGTGATACATCACACAATGCTCTCACTTGATGCTGGCCAGTGGCAGAAGCTGAAGCTCCCAGTCAGTTGCGCGAACATAAGGATAAACAGCTGATACACTTAGAACTGGTCTGTCCCCATACATCCGTCCTGGTTTTCACTTTCAGTACAGTATTTAGTAAATTGCATGAGCTATGCAATACTTTCATATACAATAGGCTTTACGTTGTTAGATAATTTTGTCCAACTGTAGGCTAATGATAAATGTCCTGACTACATTTAAGGTAGGCTAGGTTAAGCTATGATGTTCGGTATGTTAGATGTATTAAATGCATTTCAATTTACTATATTTCAAGTCAAGATGGGTTTATAAGGATGTAATCCCATTACAAGTTGAGGAAGATCTGTATTATTAGGTTTTGCTGTGGCATTCACTCTTTTTGATTAAAAAAAAAAGACACTCTTTATTTCCAGTAGTGCTTGTTGCCTTAAATTCCTGTGTGCCTAACAAAACAGCCATGTAATATTCTTTTCCCATGTTACAATCATTTTCCAACTTTTTCCTTTTAACTTTTCTCTGGCCATATCTATAAAGTGTGTCTCTCGTAAGCTGTATATATGTTGGTCTTTGATTTTTTTTATTTTTTGGTCTCATTTTTTTGAGTCTAGACTATCTTTTATTTTGACATTTGTTTCATTTACATTTAATAAAGTTACTATTAGCTTGTTGAAGCCTAAAAATTAGCGATTTTATCTTCTTTTTGTAATATCTGCTGTTTTTTTCCTGTATTTATCCTTTTAAAAGTTTTTATTTAAATCGCAGTTAGTTAACATACAGTGTAATATTAACTTCTGGTGTACAACATAGTGGTTCAACAGTTCCATACAACACTCAATGACACCCATGACAAGTTCACTCCTTAATCCCCATCACCTATTTCACCTATCCCCTACCCCACCCCCTCCCTTCTGGTAACTGTCAGTTTATTGGTTTCTCTCACTCTTTCTTTTTCACCCCAAGCCTGTTTGTTTTGTTTCTTAAATTCCACATATATGTGAAATCATAAGGTATCTGTCGTTCTCTGACTTACTTCACTTAGCATAATACTTTCCCTTTTTTATCCTTTATTCCTGTCTTTTGAAGTGATCAAATATGGTTTTACAATTTTACCTTAAATTTTTTTTAAATTTCTTTTCAGTGTAACAGTATTCATTGTTTTTGCACCACACCCAGTGCTCCATGCAATACGTGCCCTCCTTAATACCCACCACCTGGCTCCCCTAAACTCCCACCCCCCACCCCTTTAAAACCCCTCAGGTTGTTTTTCAGAGTCCCTAGTCTCTCATGGTTCACCTCCCCTTCCAAATTCCTTCAACTCCCTTCTCCTCTCCATTTCCCCATGTCCTCCATGTTACTTGTTATGCTCTGCAAATAAGTGAAACCATATGATAATTAACTCTCTCTGCTTGACTTATTTCACTCAGCATAATCTCTTCCATTCCTGTCCATGTTGATACAAAAGTTGGGTATTCATCCTTTCTGATGGAGGCATAATACTCCATAGTGTATATGGACCACATCTTCTTTATCCATTCATCCATTGAAGGGCATCTTGGTTCTTTCCACAGTTTGGTGACCGTGGCCATTGCTGCTATAAACATTGGGGTACAGATGGCCCTTCTTTTCACTACATATGTATCTTTGGGGTAAATACCCAGTAGCGCAATTGCAGGGTCATAGGAATCTCTACTTTTAACTTCTTGAGGAATCTCCACACTGTTCTCCAAAGTGGCTGCACCAACTTGCATTCCCACCAACAGTGTAAGAGGGTTCCCCTTTCTCCACATCCTCTCCAACACACGTTGTTTCCTGTCTTGCTAATTTTGGTCATTCTAACTGGTGTAAGGTGGTATCTCAATGTGGTTTTAATTTGAATCTCCCTAATGGCTGGTGATGATGAACATTTTTTCATGTGTCTGATAGCCATTTATATGTCCTCATTGGAGAAGTGTCTGTTCATATCTTCTCCCCATTTTTTGATATGATTATCTGTTTTGTGTGTGTTGAGTTTGAGAGAAATTGAAGAAGACACAAAAAGATGGAGACCATTCCATGCTCTTGGATCGGATGAATAAACATTGTTAAAAATGTCTATACTAGGGATGCCTGGGTGGCTCAGTTGGTTAAGCAGCTGCCTTCAGCTCAGGTCATGATCTCAGTGTCCTGGGATCGAGTCCTACATTGGGCTACTTGCTCGGCAGGGAGCCTGCTTCTCCCTCTGCCTCTGCCTGCCACTCTGTATGCTTGTGCTCACTCACGCTCTCTCCCTCTCTCTCTGACAAATAAATAAATTAAAAAAAATGTCTATACTACCTAGAGCAATCTATACTTTTAATGCCATTCCGATCAAAATTCCACCAGTATTTTTCAAAGAGCTGGAGCAAATAATCCTAAAATTTGTATGGAATCAGAAGAAACCCCAAATTGCTAAGGAAATGTTGAAAAACAAAAATAAAACTGGTGGCATCACGTTACCTGATTTCAAGCTTTACTACAAAGCTGTGATCACCAAGACAGCATGGTCCTGGCATAAAAATAGACACATAGACCAGTGAAACAGATATGGACCCTCAACTCTATGGTCAAATAATCTTTGACAAAGCAGGAAAAAATATACAGTGGAAAAAAGACAGTATCTTCAATAAATGGTCCTGGGAAAATTGGACAGCTACATGTAGAAGAATGAAACTCGACCATTCTCTTACACTGTACACAAAGATAAACTCGAAATGGATAAAAGACCTCAATGTGAGACAAGAATCCATCAGAATCCTAGAGGAGAACATAGGCAGTAACCTCTTTGATATCAGCCACAGCAACTTCTTTCAAGATATGTCTCCAAAGGCAAAGGAAACAAAAATGAAAATGAACTTTTGGGACTTCATCAAGATCAAAAGCTTCTGCACAGCAAAGGAAACAGTCAACAAAACAAAGAGGCAACCCACGGAATGGGAGAAGATATTTGCAAGTGACAGTACAGACAAAAGGTTGATATCCAGGATTTACCTTAACTTTTATGCATCTATTAAGTTATAGATATTAAAAAATGTTTTTAGTGACTACCCTACAGATTTTGATGTGGCTACTCATTTTAGTACCGGCTACTTGAATTAGTACTTTTACCACTGACTGAAATAAGCAAATATTCTGTAACAAAATGAATGCATCCCCTTTCACCCTTGGCAGTGCTACTGTTTTTGACAGTTAATTTTCATTTGCATATGTTATAAAATAATATCAGTGGAGGCATTATTATTATTTTTATTTTATTCTGTCTTTAATTGTTTATATTAGCTCATTTTAAAAAAATTTTACTAGTTCTCTTCCTTGCTGCAGTTGCACACTTGCATTTGGGGTCC
Organism: Mellivora capensis; assembly: GCA_004024625.1. NCBI lineage: Eukaryota > Metazoa > Chordata > Mammalia > Carnivora > Mustelidae > Mellivora > Mellivora capensis. Next base: position 15,999 of record PISX010027369.1, on the reverse strand, counting down.
CTTATCTTCAGTCTGAAGGACTTCCTTTTAGTTTTTCCTAGAGCACATCTGCTAGCAACACATAAACATATCTTGTTTTTAAATGTTTCAAAGTAAATGATTCAAATATTGAAGATTTTCCTTCACCACTTAAAAATATTATTCTCTTTTTTTTCTGATGAAAACTCAGTCGTGAGGTTTATTATTCCTTCTCTGAAGAAAACATGTCTATTATCTCTGACTGCTTTTATGATTGCTTTGTCTTTATTTCATATTTCACAATGATGCACAGAGATGTAGTTGTTTATGTTTTGGTTCAAAAAATTCTTCTAGGGGTGTGATAAGCTTCTAGAATCTGTAAATTCATGTATTTGATCAGATTTTTAAAATATGGATCCACTATTTTTTAAAAATATTACTTCTGTCCCATTTGCTTCTCTCCTTGGATTCAGTTACACTTTCAATAAGACTTTTGATAGCATTCCAGATCTCTTTCACTCTGTCACTTGTTTCTTTTATTTTATAATTACTTTTTAACTGTACCTCAATTTGATTATTTTCTACTGACCTTTCTTAGTTTACTAATTTTCTACTGTGTTTTTAACACTTCTAGTGAGTACTTATTTCAGATCTTTTATTTTTTTGCTTGTAAAATGCCATTTTGATTTTTTCATAGATTCCGGTTCTCTGTTGATGTTCTTTAGCTCTCCATCTATGTTGCATCTTTTTCCCTATTATCTTAAATATGCCAAACATATATATTTAAAATTTCTCATCTGTTAATTTCAATATATGAAAACCTTTGGGTCTTTAAAAACTAATCTTTTTTTTCCTTGGTTTCCAGTCATTTTGAATTTTAGCATGACTCATCCATTTTCTTCACTTATACATTTTATATTATCGATACATTTTTATTTTATTCACAGTTATTGCCAGTTAGAAATTTTAGAATCTTTGCACACCATTATATTCCCACTTAAGAATGTGATTTTTTTGTTGTTGTTTGTTTTTTTTTATAGTGGGCAGATAGAGCACCATATTCACCATGATCCTGTCAAAGGTGGTTTCTGGTGTCATGAGAATTCCATTATAATTTTGCCCTTACTCTTAAGTTGTGGGCGATAATTTGAGGACATGGCCCTGTCTTCAGGGTCATGGTCCTTCTTGTAACTTACATAAAATCTCAGTATGTTTGCAAGATATCTGCTTTTACTTAAGACTTGAAATCCAGGCTTCTTAATTTTCAGATCATGTCCCTGTTGTAAGCAATGCTCACCTCTCTAGCCTCCAGGTGTCTTTTTCATTTGTTTTCTTTCTTTATTTTTAAAAAATATTTTATTTATTTATTTTTTGACAGAGAGAGAGAGAGAGATTACAAGTAGGCAGAACAGCAGGCAAAGAGAGAGGGGGAAGCAGGCTCCTCACTGAGCAGTGAGCCTGATTCAGGTCTCAATCCCAGGACCCTGAGATCATGACCTGAGCCAAAGGCAGAGGCTTAACCCATTGAACCACCCAGGCACCCCTTCCATTTGGTTTCTTAAGAGTTTCACCCTGTATATATACAGTTTACAAGTCAATCAACAATTTGAACAAGTCTGGCAGCCCGCAGCCCACTCTCCTAGTCTTTTGACTCTTGTCTCTGCAGCCTGGTAAGACCGACACTTTGGGGTGGGGGTGCTTCCCATAAGCAGAAAGTTGGAAAATGATCTCAGGAAAAACGTAGAGGTGAAGGTGTCAGTCTCTTTTCATGCTTCCCTTATCTCAAGGATTATACCTTCAAATTCTACCTGGTTTGGTTGCTGTCCAGTGATTTCAATCTTTGTTGTATTGTTTTTAAAACATTTTCCCCCAGCTTTATACTTCAGTGCATGGGTTAGTCCAGTATGAGATGTTTCTTCTTGGTCCAATTGCACTTCTATAAATTTCAGTTTTTCCAGTTATACTAAAAATGTTTTAGAGTTTTTCCCGTTTAGAATCCCATCCAGATTCTGCATTGTAATTTGTTTTAGATATTACTTATCTTTTAAACTATAGGAGTTTCTCTACCTTTTCCCCTCCCCAAACAGTGATCTTTCAGGAAGTCTAGGACATTAATCTTACAGAATGTCTCAAGAGTCTAGAAGTGTAGGTTTGTTTCCTCTTGACATCTTTCAACATTCCAAAACCCTAGTATTACTTATAAATTATAATTTTTAAGTCATGTGTGTGTACATATTTGATTGTTTTGACAAGGGGAGTTCATAGCTGACACTGTATAGTTCCTTTATAGTCCCATACCAACTGATGCTATTTGAATGCTTACTTAAAGTAGTACTGCCAAATCCCTCCTTTGTAAAACTATATTCTTCTCTTTGCTACTCTCTTTGCAGGATTTGAGTTGATGTTTCATTACCTCTGATTTAAAATTTTTCTAAGTAAACTTAAAAAAAACTTTAGGCATATCATGTGCATGTAAGTACAGAAGTTATGCTTGTACAGAAATGATTTTTTAAATATGTGAACATGCCTATTTAACCACCATCAAAATCAAGTCATAGAACATTACCAGCACTTCAGGAACAGTCTTCCTGTCTTCCAGTTATTAATCCTAAACATTACCATATTCAAATTTCTATCACTATTGATTTTCTATGCCTGTTCTGAGTTTTTTATAAATGGGGTGAAACTGTCTTGCTTCTTTCACTCAATGTCTTGTTTGTGAAATTCATCTAAATTGTTGTTTGAAGCAATAGTCATGCTTTTTTTTTCATTTTTATAGAGTATTTCACAGTATCAATAATGCATTTATTTATTTTGTTCTTTAGAGACTTTTGGGTTGTTTCTTCTTTTTTTGCCAATAATAAATAGCACTTCTATGAAATTCTTGTATATATATCTTCTGTTGACTTTTGTTTGCACTTCATTCAGCCATACATTTAGGAAGAAAATTCCTTGTTCATTGGCTGTGTGAGTGTTTAGATTAGTAGGTATTGGAAAATAATTTTTCAAATTGGTTCAAGTAATAAATATGTACTCTTACTAACAAGGATAAAAGTTCCAGCTGTTCCATATATTTTTAAAATTTGGGTGCTACAATGCAGTTTTATTTCTGGAACTTCCCACCAAATGAAAAACTAGAAAAATCATAATCCCTGTGACAACCAAAAGTTGTCCCACACATTTCTATACTTACTTTGGACAAAGTAACATCTCTGTTGATAAATACTAGACTATGTTTATGTTGGAAGGTCAAATAAAGCTAGGTGGAAACCTAGGGAATTTGCCCAAAGTTTAAGGCAGCAGTGTAGGGCTCTTAACATAGTATAGCTTTTATTGCTATTTGATTGTACTCATCATATTGTATGTTAGTATTTGTCTAAGTCTGTCTCCACATTTGACTCCAAGCTTCTTGAGTGGGCTTTATTTGCCAATGTGGCTGGTACAAAGTGACATTCAATAAATATTTGTGGATTAAAAGAATTTCTGGATGCATAATGCTTTAATTAATCAGAACTCTGGCATGGCAGGGAAAGAGAGAGATTAATAGTAGGATTCCTGATGGGAAAATAAGGAGGTTAAAAATTTTGCTATCAGGAGGGTGGATAAAAGTTTGCGAGGTGAAAAAAGCCAGCCTTGGAAATAAAAATTGAGTTCAGAGGCCTTGAGTAACCAAATTGTTCTGTCTTGAATAAAATGTTCTGTACTGAATGGAAAAGTCTGCATTTCACTTTGCTTAAAGCCATTGTGACCATTTCCAAGATTAATGTGTTTTCAAAAAGAGTTCATGTTGGTTTCCACATTACCTATTTTGAACAATAACACAATATAACTATGAAGTGAAGTAATCTCATGGATTTTCATGGTTGATTATTATTCTCAGCACCCTTATATGATAAGCAATAATTTCCATTTTATGGGTGAGGAAAATCACTTATTGAGCTAGCATATTTTTGTGGATTTTTAAAAAATGTCTTTGCACTTTTTTAAGAAAAGAATGTCATGCACTTGGTCATGTGACAACTCAATTTACACCATACCCTCATGGAATTTATGTTTCTTTGCTCCCCCTTTTACCTGTGAATTAACCAGCCACCGAGGTTAGTTGATCCATACAGAGCCCTAAATCAGTTTTACTAAATTGTTTGACCTCTACTCTGGTGGTGAAGAAAACAGCAGTATATCTACTACTGACGTGAAAAGCATCTTGGTATATCAGCATTTGTGATAGCAATTTTAGAAAAATAAAATAGCAAGTCATTTGGAAATAACCATGTGTTAAAATACAGCAATCTTTATTTATTACTATATAGGCAGCCATAGTTTTGATTTAAGTCTGTTTTGATCAATTATGCTGCACTTCTTTCTCAAATAAAGAAACTGTGTTATAGATTAAGACTTCAAGCTTCCCTCTTTAGTTAATTTTGATATTTGCAAATGGTGTTAGTCTCATTTTTTACACCTGATGGTCCTTTTGCACAAATCTTACTTGTAGTATTTTAATTGTGTTTAGCATTCCAAATTTACTTTTCTTTTTATTCAAACATTTCTGATATTAATGACTATATAGCCATGGGAGATAGGTGATGTTTGAGATTTACATATCATTGTTATCTTGTTATACTAGTTGAGTACTTGGATTTAGTTATTTTACTGCAACAGAATAGATTGGAATTTTTGAGATCATTGTATTTGGAACACAATTATGTAACAACAAGATGTTGACTCAAATCTTTGGTCAAATACCAAAGTAAGTAAGTATTAAAAGTAAGATAATTTGTATTTGCAAACTACCTAAACAGGAAAAGTCAAATTTAGGATCTCACCGATAGGGGATATGGCACAGTTGTTTTCCATCTGTCATATGCTGGTTGGGTTTTACAAAGATTTGACTACATTAGAGACAGTTTTGAGATCAGGAAAAAAAGAAAAAGAAAAGAAAAAGTCGTGGCACCATAACATGTGGAGATCCAAGAATGTCAGAGAAAAAAATACTATCTCTACATAATTTTTTGGAGTGAATATTGGATTTTGAAGTTATTATATCCAGATATAATGCTGTGTGGTGACAGGCTTCTAAGGACTCTCCTAGACAATTATTTAGTGAACTGTATAAATATACTATATAATTGTGACATAACAGTCAAAAAAGTCAACAACTAATATAGTGACTCATTTACCTTCAATGTTATATTATAAACATTTTGAAAATGCATATAAGTATTTTATAGGTTTTTTTTTAGTATTTTATAGTTTTAATCATAGCATAGAGTTTAATATGTTGGCATCTTCAAATAACATGTAATTATCATCGTAATACTATTTGCATTTTTTAATTTAAATTCAATTAGCCAACATATAGTATATCAGTTTCAGATTTTGTGTTCAATAATTTACCAGTTTTACTGTTTATATTTTAAATCAACCTTGTAATGATACTGTCAACTCTTTCTCCGATCTTTCTTCTCCAAGAAAGACAGTGTATAAACTTCTCAAGTAGTTTTGTTTTAATTCTCTTCTGTGTTACTCAAAGTCATTTGCACAATTTGTATTATCCTCATTAATGTGAATGGAAGAAGGAAGATGGTAATGAGAATCCAGCAGACCATCATTGTATGAACTATGTGTAACACAGCATGATAAATGTTGGAGATAGAGAAAAGTTTGGCCCTGATGTTTTGAAATTTTCAATTTAATGGCAAAGAGATATAAACCATATTACAAAGAAAAAAATCAATATGCTAAAAAGAAGCCCGATTAAAATGATATAGGCATAGTGGATGGTATTGCTAAAATCAGGGAAAATAGGGGAAGAATAGAGAAGATTTCAGGAAAGAGGTGGTATGTGAGTTGAATCTGTAATAAGAATTAATAGGATTTCCAACAGAAGATATGAGAAAATGGGCTATCCAAGTGGGCAGAAGAAAACTTTTTTTTCATTTTCTTAGATAACTTTTATTACAATTTCTGAAACAAAATAAAAATTATTAAGTAGTGAGATTCCATGGGTTCATACCATTGTTTTAGATGGACAGTCATATTTCTGGATAGGAGTTTATTGGAATACTCTCAGCAAAAAAGGAATTGGGGTTTTGAAGCACACTGTACATAAAAAAAATGAAGATACATTATTACTCTATAATTAATACTATTTATTTCCCATAATTTAAAATCATCTATGAATTAGAATGCCAGAAAAGTATTTAAGCATGAAAAATTTGCTTTTTATTGACATGGTAAAAACTAAATGGAAAATTTTTCTTAATATTCCATCTAGCTATAGTTTTTATTACTTTCAGAACACATTAACTATGTATTTAATCTGCATTCTGCTTTGTCCTTTAGAGAGTTTCATAAGTTTTAAGTTTTCCTTCCATTATTATTTCCCCATTTGTTGTTTAGAAATAATTTACACATGAACTACATAATGCATAATTCTGGTGTGTGTGTGTATATATATATATATATATGTATATTAAACTTATATGTAAAATTAAAAGTTTCATATTTGCTTTATGGCATTATAATGAGACTCATTAATATTTACTCTAGGAACAAATTACTGGAATAAGAAATCATGCCTTGAGCAAAGAAATGCAGTAGGAAAAGAAGGAGAAAATATTATTTGTTTGTTCATATCAATAAGGAAATACCATATTGTAAAAAAAATCTAACAAATTATAAAAGTATATATTTGAATAATTCATACACAATGTATCTTAAACACTGACAAATGACTCAGTTGAAAATTCCTAAATAATTAAAAACACTCTTCCTCAAACTTTAAAAATATTTACATATGCCTATAAATTTAAGACTACTGGTACCTACAACTTACCTGTATTTAATTATCTATTTGTGCTTTGTCTCTCTTTTTTTTGGCCTGAAAACAATCATCTCAAATTGATTGGATATATATCATCCCTAACTTTGATAGTAGATGATTTGTGAATCTTTTTAATTCTATATTTTGTCAGTAATTTGATGGCATAGATTGTGCTGTCATTTGCAATTAAGCAAGTGTGCAAAAACTTTATTATCACTGTCATATTTATAAAATCTCATTGTGGGAATATTTAATAGTTATATGATCTCTCTCCAATTATATATATTGTCATTGCACTGATTATGTTGGCTCTAAACTATCACCCATTTAAATAACTTTTTGAAAATAACATTACCAAATATAAGAATATTATCAATGGTTGAAAGAAAAATATGTGTAAAGAGTATAAATTTATAAATTAATATTTCTCTATAAAGGTATTTGTGCCTGTATTCTGTAGCCATTTATTTATATGTTCACTGAACAGAAATATTGGGTCCCTATTCTTTATATGGAAAAGACTTGTGATCAGCAATAGCATAAGTGAGTTGTAGGCCCTCCCTGAGAGTTTGCAATCTCTTGCCTCAGATAAACGTATACATAAATATTTATGGTAAAAATATGGTCAGTATTATTATTATTTTTTTGTGGTCAGTATTATTACAAAGATGCAACTAAAGCACTAAATATACAGAGAAGGAACATTCAAAATGTATGCTATTAAGACAATACTATTGCAAGAGTGGTTTGTGGGGGTGAAATACATGTTGTTTCTCCACTGTGTCATCAGAGGTCCAAATGTTGAGGGGAATCCTCAAGTTTCTTTAATCCAATACAGGGTAACGAATGATTTGTTTTCATTGCATCATGGTCACAGTCAGAGAGTTTTTTGCTTGTTTGTTTTTAACATATAACATATTATTTGTTTCAGGGGTACAGGTCTGTGAATCATCAGTCTTACACAACTCACAGTACTCACCATAGCACATACCTTCCCCAATGTCCATCACCTAGCTGTCCCATACCGTCCATCCCCCCAGCAGTCCTCTTAATGTCAGAGAGTTTTTATAGTCTTATTGTTGAGAAACCCCAGGCTGGTCCTATCTCTCATGCAGAAATTAAGCCCACTTTATCTGAAAATCATAATGGACTCCATGGTTCCAAACAAAGCCAACTGATCCTGCATTTGACTCATCAGGGGATCAGGGATTTCTTTTGGAGATGGAGATCCAAATAGCACATTTGTCTTTTCTCTTCCATACTCCATCTGTTGCTTATCCTCCTGCTTTACATGCAAACTCTGCCTGCCCTGGAAGCTGGCAAAGTTTCACCAACATTGACATTGTTCAAGGAAAAAAAAAACACCTCAATTCCAGCAGGCACTTTGCCTTTACTTCAGACTTATGCAACTTAATAAATTCATTTTCAAGCCACTTTGTAGGACAGGGACAAATGTGCATCTTTCTTACTTTATCTAACCACATACATGTATGTATATATTTGTGAATGCATGTGCATGTATGTGTGTATGTGATTCCATAATCCTTTTTCTCAACTGACTTATTCAAGAATATAAGTTCACTCACCTCAGAGATCTTGGTAAATGATATTTCAAGTGACATTAGAAGATTCTGCAATGCAAGGTGCTTGTTAATAAATTGTTTCATTTCTGCCCCATGTACTCTTTCCTATTTGCCTGAATGCCAATTTCAATATTCCCTATTGAGAATGAAATTGATGTAAAATGTAAGATTCATGATTTAATTTTTGTAACCTGATTGTTGAATTGGAAGGTACTTGGTATTGTAATGTGCCAAATTTAAAAATAACTAGAACATTTTTTTGTGTCAGATCAATTATTCTTAATGAAAATGTATATACTTACAGTACTTAACCCTTCATTTGTGAAGATTATATTGTTATTCTGGAAGATAACCCAGAAAGAGTGAAAGAAGGCAAGATAATTTTTGGAAAAATGTGCAGGTTCAGTGCCTGTGGAAAGCTAGAAATCATAATCACTACATAGCAAGAAGGGTGATCAGCAGGTCTTGGGGAGTTGCTAAGCAGTTAGAGGCAATATTTCTCAGAACAGCCTTGGGCTAGTAATAACAAGATTGGGTACTGTGATAATGCAATTTGTTCAGCTAATAGAAAAGATACAGAGTTATCTGTGGTTAATCTATAGGCCTAGGCATTTGGGACAGTGAAGGATCATGGAGGGCACAAAACATATATATGGAATGGCTTCCAATTACGTGCAGAGAAAATTCAAGTTGATGTCTTTAAAGGAAGGCTCATTGAAAGGGTAAATGTTCTTACAAAGAATCCCATAGTTGTTTAAAAAGGAAACAGAAATGGGAAAAGAAGACAGAAGGAAATGCAGTACAGAGTAAAGGGAGAAATATAATTAAATATAATTAAAAATAACGATCAGAAGGAACTCTGCAAACGGACCTGTGCACATTAAAATGATTCAGAAATTGTCTCTACCTCAAGAATTTGCAAGTTAATGAATAATACACACACACACATATAGGAGTATCTTGGTCTGTTTGTGCTGCTATGACAAAAATACCATTGACTAAGTGGTTTCAGCTACAGAAATTTATTTTCTGTGTGTGTGTGTGTGTGTGTGTGTGTGTGTGTGTGTAGGGGAGGGGAGATTTTTTTAAAAAGGGTTATATAAAGCAAGTAACATTTTGCTACATCTTGAAAAATGATAGGTATTTGGAGAGGGAATGTAGGCATAAAGGGGTAAATAATGAAACTGGTTCCCCAGAACTCATCAAAGGGGACAAAGTATGAGGATGATCAATGTAGAGATTGCAGGCAAGGAGTAGGATTCCGAACATCTTGCTTTCCTGGGTTTAGGTCTGATGCCATGTCGAGTCTCAAGTGAGAGTAAGTGTGCATATTAGTCATTTAAAGGTTTGCTGCTATGAATAATAAGGGAATAATGTTAAGAGCCAGGCAGACCATTACAATTTTGGTGATTTACAAAGCAACACACTTTATAGCAATTACATATCCTTGGGGGACAGGAACATACCTTTGAAAGGACCTAAAATTCTGGTTGCTTATAATATTTCTTTGAGTTATTTTTTATAGACTAGAATACCCAGTCACCCAAGATGTTAATTAATATTTTTTTTGTTAATCATTTTTATTAACATATAATATATCATTTGCCTGAGGGGTACAGGTCTGTGAATTGTCAGGCTTACACACTTCACACCACTCACCATATCACATACCCTCCCCAATATCCATAACCCAACCACATTCTCAATATCCCCCTTCCCTCAGCAACCTCCAGTTTGTTTTCTGAGATTAAGAGTCCCTTATGTATTGCCTCCCTCCCGATCCCATCTTGTTTCATTTTTTCCTTCCCTACCCCCCAAGTCCCCCACTCTGCCTCTCAAATTCCTCATATCAGGGAGGTCATATGATAACTGTCTTTATCTGATTGACTTATTTCGCTCAACATAATACCCTCTAGTTCCAGCCACATCATTGCAAGTGGCAAGATTTCATTTCTTTTGATGGCCACATAGTATTCCATTCCTCTGTCATTCATGATTTTATTTATTTGGGTGCTTTCTCTTTTCTTTTTGATCTGTCTGGCTAAGGGTTTATCAATCTTATTAATTCTTTCAAAGAACCAGCTCCTAGTTTCATTGATTTGTTCTACTCTTCTTTGGGTTTCTATTTCATTGATTTCTGCTCTGATCTTTATGATTTCTCTTCTTCTGCTAGGTTTAGGCTTTCTTTGTTGTTCTTTTTCCAGCTCCTTTAGGTGTTGGGTTAGGTTGTATACTTGAGACCTTTCTTGTTTCTTGAGAAAGACTTGTGTGGCTATGTACTTTCCTCTCAGGACCGCCTTTGCTGTGTCCCACAGATTTTTAACAGTTGTGTTTTCATTTTTATTTGTTTCCATGAATTTTTTTCAATTCTTCTTTAATTTCCTGGTGGCCCATTCATTCTATAGTAGGATGTGCTTTAACCTCCATGTACTTGAGTTCTTTCCACCTTTCCTCTTGTGATTGAATTCTAGCTTCAGAGCATTGTGATCTGAAAATATGCAGGCAATGATCCCAATCTTTTGGTACCAGTTGAGACCTGATTTGTGACCCAGGATGTGATCTATTCTGGAGAATGTTCCATGTGCACTAGAGCAGAATGTGTATTCTGTTGCTTTGGGATGGAATTTTCTGAATATATCTATGATGTCCATCTGGTCCAGTGTGTCATTTAAGGTCTTTATTTCCTTGTTGATCTTTTGGTTGGATGATCTGCCCATTTCAGTGAGGCGGGTGTTGAAGTCCCCTGCTATAATTGTATTATTGTCAATGTATTTCTTTGATTTTGTTATTAATTGGTATATAGTTGGCTGTTCCCATGTTAGGGGCATAGATATTTAAAATTGTTAGATCTTATTGTTGGACAGACACTTCGAGTATGATATAGTGTCCTTCCTCATCTCTTATTATATTCTTTGACTTAGAGTCTATTTTATCTGATATAAGGATTGCCACCCCAGCTTTCTTTTGATGTCCATTAACTTGGTAAATTGTTTTCCCACCTCTCACTTTACATTTGGAGTCGGGTCTAAAATGAGTTTCTTGCAGACAGCATATTGATGGATTTTTTTTTTCCATTCTGACACCTTGTGTCTTTTGATTGGGGCACTTATCCCATTTACATTCAGGGTAACTATTGAAAGATATTAATTTAGTGCCATTGTATTGCCTGTAAGGTGACTGTTACTGTATATTGTCTCTGTTCCTTTCTCGTCAACTACTTTTAGGCTCTCTCTTTACTTAGAGGACCCCTTTCAATATTTCCTGTAGGGCTGGTTTGATGTTTGCAAATTCTTTAATTTTTGTTTGTCCTGGAGGCTTTTTATCTCTCCTTCTATTTTCAATGATAGCCTAGCTGGATATAGTATTCTTCACTGCATATTTTTCTCATTTATTGCTCTGAATAGTTCATGCCAGTTCTTTCTGGCCTGCCAGGTCTCTGTGGATAAGTCTGCTGCCAGTTTAGTATTTCTACCATTGTATGTTACAGACTTCTTGTCCTGAGCTGCTTTCAGGTTTTTCTCTTTGTCATTAAGACTAGTAAGTTTCACTATTAGATGATGGGGTGTGGACCTATTTTTACTGATTTTGAGGGGTATTCTCTGTGCCTCCTGGATTTTGATGCTTGTTCCCTTTGTCCTATTAGGTAGATTCTCTACTATAATTCACTCCAATAAACCTTATGCTCCCCTCTCTATTTCTTCTTCTTCAGGAATCTCAATTATTCTAATATTATAATTATGGTATCACTTAACTCTTGAATTCTCCCCTCATGGTCCAGTAGTTGTTTGTCTCTCTTTTGCTCAGCTTCTTTATTCTCCCTCATTTGATCTTCTATATCACTAATTCTCTCTTCAGCCTCATTTATCCTAGCAGTAAGAGCCTCCATCTTGATTACACTTCATTAATTTCTTTTTTGATTTCAGCTTGGTTAGATTTTAGTTCTTTTATTTCTCCAGAAAGCGATTTTATTTATCCAGACAGTGTTTCTCTAATACTCTCAATGCCTTTTTCAAACCCAGCTAACACCTTGAGAATTGTTATTCTGAACTCTAGATCTGACATATTACCAATGTGTGTATTGATTAGATCCCTAGCCATTGGTACTGCCTCTTGTTCTTTTTTTTTTAAATGATGAATTTGTCCCACCTTTTATTTTATCCAGATAAGAATATATGAATGAGAGAATAAAATAGTAAAAGTGTGGCAAAGACCCCAGAAAAATGTATGCCAGCCAAATCAAAAGAAACCCCAAACCGGGGGGTGGGGGGGAAGGGGAAGAAAGTGGGTAAAAAGAAATTTAAAAAATATATATATGTGTGTGTGTGTGTGTGCATGTGTGTGTGTATATCTGTATGTGTATATATATATATGCATATGTGTACATATATATGTATAGGTATATGTATATATGTACACATATGCATATATATATTCCTTATATATATATGGTAATCCTGTGCTACATATATATATGTATGTGTGTGTGTGTATGTGTGTGTGTGTGTGTGTGTATACATATATATATATATATGGTGATCCTGTGCTACGGATCATGGCTTAAGGTATATATATATATATATATATATATATATATATTTAGACTGGTGAATAGAACAGAGCCACCCACTTGATTCTTGATTTTGGGTGTATTTTGGTCTCATAGAAGAAACTACCTCCCAAAATTTTGAAGAAAGAAAATCTTGTACATACACACACACACACACACACACAAAATAAGGGTAAAATGATGAATGGATGGAATATGACTTAAAGATGAAAATAAAAAAAAATTTTTAAATGAATTGATGAGATAAGTTGGTTGGAAAAATAAAGAAAAGAAAAAGGGGGGCCAAGAATGTGCTCAGGCTGGAGACTAGAACAAAGTCCTGTGCTAGATTTAGGGTATATTTTAGGGTATAATTTGACCTATTAGAAGAAATTGTATCCCAAAATTTTTTAGAAAAAAAAAAACCTATATCTATACAAAAAATAAGGTTAAATACAATGAAGGATAAAATATGACTTAATAATGAAGGTTTAAAAAGATGTTGTTTAGAAAGGTATTGTTAAGATAAACTAGTTAAGAAAATGTTAAGAGGAAAGAGGAAAACTTAAAGGAATTACAATAAGAAAAAGAAATAAGATTTTAGAAATTTAAAATAACTTCGCAAAATTAAAGATTCATGGGGAGAAAGCCATAGATTCCATGCTTTGTTTTCCCCTCCTCTGGAATCCTGCCATTCTCCTTGATCAGTAAGCTTGGTCTTGGCTGGATGTTCTTGCTGTTCTTCTGGGGGAGGACCCTGTTGCCATGATTCTCAAATGTCTTTGCCTGAGGCAGAATTACACTGTCCTTGCCAAAGGCCAGGCTAAAAAATCTGCTCTTGGGAGTTTTTTTTAGAGCTCTAAAGAATAGTAAGAAAAATGGCGGCCTCCTAATCTCCAGCCTAGAGGAGCTGTGAGCTCGGGGCCCCACTTCTCAGTGCGCCCTCAGAGGAAAGGGGTCAATCTCTCCCATCTCCTGGGCCTCCAGCGGTGCTCTGGGCTCACCTGCCTGAGACCGAGCATTTATGTCTCTGGTGCACAGGCCCATTTGGAGTCTCCAAACCCAGTGGATTCCTGCCTCCAGGGGAGGAAGGTAAGTCCCCCTGGATCTGCCACTTGTGGGGTCCCTGCTCAAAGAGCAGTGGTCCAAATGTGCAGTGGATCATGGTTTAAGGTAACCCCAAGCTGAGAGCTCACTCCTTGGCTCTGTCTCTGTAGTCAGCTTCCCAGCTCTGATACCTGACATCTCTGCCACACTCAGACATCCTTGTCTGTCTTTGACCCCATGGGACCTGAGACCACACTGTCCCTGTGATGGTTCCACCCCCACTTAGCCTCTGGAACAATGTCCCTCAGTGGAGCAGACTTCTAAAAGTTCTGCTTTTGTGCTCTACTCTCCACTGCTTGCTGGGAGCTGACCCCTCTCCCGGTGGTCTATCTTCCAGTCACCTTGAATTCACTTCTCTGCACTTCTTGCCTTCCAGAAAGTGGTCAATTTTCTGTTCCTGAAATTGCTGCTCTTCTTGTCTTAGATCTCCTGTTGAGTTTGTAGGTGTTCAGAATGTTTTGATAAATATCTAGTTGAACTCCTGCGATCTGATTTCATTTTAGTCCACTACTCCTCTGCCATCTTACCTCTCTCTAATATTTATTTATCTCAATTTTTTTTCTATCAGTTTTGATCAAGTGATTAGGAAAAGAAAGCTAAGTTAGAAATTCTTTTTTTTTTTTAAGATTTTATTTAGTTATTTGACAGAGATCACAAGTATACAGAGAGGCAGGAAAGAGAGGGGGGGAAGCAGGTTCCCTCCTGAGCAGAGACTGCAATGTGGGGCTCGATCCCAGGACCCTGAGATCATGACCTGAGCCAAAGGCAGAGGCTTAACAAACTGAGCCACCCAGGTGCCCCTAAAATAGAAATTCTTAACTTATTTTCCAAGTATCTATTTAATATCCAATTATGAGAAAGCACACTACTTGTCAATATAATTAGCCTCTCTCTGGGTATTTGCAATAAATAACCAATACACTGTCAAGAGTATATGAACACATTTAAGATTGCCCTAAAATTTTTGAGTTTAGCCAAACTCTTAGTTAAAGCAAATGAGCCAAGAGTTGAAGAAGAAGAAGAAAAAGAAGAAGAAGAAATCAGTTTTAAATGCCATGTTCTTCTTATTTGGTTCAAAAAGATCTGAATAAAACTGTTGAAGCTTGAGTTTTAGTATAAAAAATAGACTTTGGTATCTGATACCATCACCTATGAACTATGATCTCATGTGAGTGATTTGTCTAACCATGAGAATGAAGATGTATTAGTTACCTACTGATGTGTAACAAATAACTTCCAATTTTAGCAGTACTTATTTTTTCATAATTTCTGTGAATGAGGAATCTGCATATGGTTTCTCAGATTCTCTCACAAGGCTGAAATCAAATTAGTGGTCATGGCTGCAGCCATTTCAATACCCAACTGGTGGAGGATTATTTTCAAGATGATTCCCCTGGGGGGGTGCCTGGCTGGCTCAGTCAGTAGAGCATGCAACTCTTCATCCTCAGGGTTGTGAGATTGAGTGCCACATTAGGTATAGAGACTACTTAAAAATAAAATCTTTAAAAAAAATAATGAGTCACATGGTTTTTGATGGACCTCAGGAGATATATTTGTGAGGTCACTCACATGGTTGTGGTAGACATCAGGTCTTTGCTGGCCTTTAGCTAGGAGCCTTCCTCAGTTTACTTCTTGCCATACAGGATTCTGCATAGGACAGCTAAAAATATGGCAGCTTCCTTCCTCCTGAACAAGCAATTAAGTGAATAAGAGAGACCTAAATGGAGAGGGGACAAGATGGCGGGGAACTAGGAGGAGGCGCCGTTTCAACCGACATTATGTTGGAAAGGGAATTCAGGCTAACAATTATCCAGGCAATAGCTAGGTTGGAGAAAGCCATGGATAACCAAATGGAATTGATTAGGGCAGAACTGAAAGCCACCAGGGATGATGTTCACAATATTAGGGCAGAACTGAAAGCCACCAGGGATGATGTTCACAAGGCTCTCAATGAGTTCCAATCTAATCTAAATTCTCTAAAA
>PISX010027368.1:0-13137 GCA_004024625.1 Mellivora capensis | reverse complement strand
GAGAATGTTACATTGTGGAAGTTGTAAGAAATATTTTTTTGTTTCCTAGCTGTCCATCACTGACCAGTAAAGGTTAAGATCAGTGAAACTGGATAGATCTATCGGATTTCCTCTCCCAAGTCCTGGACTCTTAGTACCGTGACTCAAAAACAGGAAAAAAACTACAGCAACCCTTATTCATTCTGTAAAGTAATGACCTGACCAAACTAGTGGGTAGCCCTAACCTTTGTCCACTTCTGACTTTGCTCCCAAGTCTTCTCATTCATTTTATATCATCTTTCCCTTAAGACTTGGTTTGTGCTGCTTGTAAGCAAAAAACCTCTAATTGATAAGGAAGGAATACAACAAAATAGGGATTTTAGAATAAAATAAGAACTAATAAATCTCCATTGGCTTTGACAGTTCGAAACCTAACTGCAATGGATTATGAAAAATGTGAGATATAGAGTTGTGGAGGTAGTGAATTTGGGGTTTTCTCTGGCGAAAAATGAGAAAAATAAGATAAAAATCAAGTGGTATAAAAGGATAAAAAATGAGTACCCTCATTTTGTTTGGACTGTTTGGATTATTTCTTTCCTTAGATTGTTTATAGCTCAGAGGAAGCCAATAGGGAGGTAGATTTTTAGGAAGTAGAAGGAAGAGGCCTGATGAAGGAAATAAGACAGGAAAGAGATGAAAAGGAAATAAGACATATGTGTGGAGGAGAGGCCGAAGTGTATTGTTTGTAGAGTACTGATTATACTTGAAGAAAGCATGAACAGAGAAGCAAAGAAAAAATCATCTGTTGACCTCAGTTTTCTCCTTAAAATAGGCAACAAGATCACCAACTGAGAATGAATATGCGTGGGTAAAAATGTGGTTTGAAAACTATACCAGAGAAGCTTCAGAATATCTTTTAAGGAGGATAAGAGATTAACACGGATAAGGACAAGGGAAAGAATTAACAGAATGTGCTGAGGTTGGCAGTGAAGTTGAGACCATGAATATATGTAAGTTTTCAGATGCCCACATAAAGGAGCAGAAAATGCAGATTTTTGAAGTTGGGCTCTGTGATTATATTGGTATGGTCAAAAGCAGGTATAAAATAGAATCTATGAATTGAGGCTGGTGGAAAGAGAAAGTGAAAGAGAAGGAGAGAAGGAAAAGAGTGTCATAGGGAAGGACTGGGGAGGGTGCCTGCTGTTGATTGAGAGAAAACCAACCGAGGGAGTCTGAAATTAGTTAACATGAGAATCATCTTTGAGGTTGAATAGCATGTATACTGGAATGAGAACCTGAGAAATCTAGAAACATAAATGGTTACGGAAGAGTGGACTATCATTCGAAGTTAACATTGCAAAGGTCCCTGATGTGGATAGATCCACAAGAAGACATTGAAAATAGCTGGGCAAAAGCTCACTGGATTTAAGTAGAGCCAAGAATGTTAAGGTTAATCTGTTGATGGACTGAAAACTCTTAAGATTATGACAGAATGGTGAGAGAAGGGGAAGAGGCAACATCTTCCATAAATGAGAGAGTGTGAATAAGTAACTGAGAGGTTGGTTGATAAAAGGAGAGACATTAGCACAGCTAGATGAGAGGAACCGGAGGAGAAAAAGTATTCTGCATAAGAGTAGATAATAAAGAGGGAGAAAGCAGCAGAAGGGAGTTACTCTCCCCTCTCAATCTATTGAGAAAAGGGGATAACATTTTTAAAAAGTGAATAAAAATAGACACATTTCTACATATGATTAGATGAAAATTTGATGCAAATTAAGTAGATTACATCATCATACAATCCAATATAGCTCTTGGTCATCTGGGATATTTTGGCTGTGGTTTTTGTTTGTTTGTTTGTTTCTGGTGTGTGTGATTATTCAAGATATAAAAATGATCATTCTTAACAAAGTTCGTCATTCTCCCTATGACTTCTTTCATGGGTAAGGGTTTGGCAGGAATCTTACCACAATATTGATGCTGTTGGCTTCCTAGAGGTCAATTTTCTTATACATTGCCTATCATAAGAATGATCCAGGGTGTTTTGACCCTTAGCATTCTCTTTTGGAAATTACATTTTGGTTGGTGTACAGCAGCTGGTTTTAATATTTGTTTATGCTAAATCTTTTACTCTCAAAATACAACTACTGTATAAAACATACCAAAAATACATCAACATATAAATATTTGGAGCTATAGCTTAAAACAAATAATTGCTTAATAACTATGACACACATGTGATGACTTAAAATATGTAATCTAATAAAAAAATAACACTGGAAAGCTCATGTATAAAAATGCGGCAAACAAGCATACAATTTTTTGCAAACTATGAGATATTATTTTCAAATTTTTAAAATTCTTATGTAAAGTGTTGGTTCCAAATTAAGACAGAATTAGCTAAAATGAAGCAATTGTAAACAATAAGTCTACCTTATTGTTCTAAGAACAGGTATACTTATTTTAAAAAAAAGGAAACTGTGTCATTTAAAATTCAAGAAAAATTATGTATTGCCAAAAGATGTTTAGCTTCCTCACAGTACCAATATAAGACACTCCAGATTAAAATGTTGTTAAAAAATTCCGAATAAACAGCTCTTTCAAAAAAAAGTACACAGATCATATTTTAATCTTTGAAAAGAATTTACAGAATAGTATATTCAACCAGAATCAAAGGATTCAGTTTATTCAGTGAGGTACACCATTTTATTAAAATTCCCTTCTGGCAAAATTTCAGAACCATCATTACCCAGGAAATACAATACTACTTCACATCAAACAAAATTGAGCAAAGCTAATCATTTGGTTTTTACAGACATCTTCAAAAACACCTCGACTCTCTGCTTTGAGCCATATTTTTATGTTTGCATATAGCCCTAACATTAGTCCTACTAACGTTTTTCACAATTTCACAATGGCCTCTTAACTGGCCTCTTAGTATCAATCCTGGTTGCTCCTTCAGTCTATCCCCATAAAACAGCCAGGGTGATCTTCTCAGAATGCAATTCTAACTATGTTATTCCCATGCTTAAATCACTTCTATGGAAATAATCATAGCTCTGCAGCTTTAATCCTTGCATATTCCTCTGATTTCACCTCCAGGCACTCTGGCTTTCTATTAAGACCATATTCCCTTCATCCACAGGGACTTTGCTTAAGATATCTTTTCTTTATGACCTGCCCTCTCACCTCTCCCTCAATCACTAGCCTCCTTACCTATTTAACTGTTTCTATTTGGCCTTTAGGACTCAGCTCACAGTTTATTGCCTCAGGGAAGTTTCCCTGATATCATCCTATGGTCCCTCAAACTTACCTTGTTGAATTCTGTGCTTTGTTAGCACTTATGACACTTTCATTAATGACTGCCCCTCCCCCAAGACTCTGAGCTCCATGAAAAACCAGGGACCATGTACATATTGTCCATCACTGTATTGTCTATATCTAGCTCGGCAGCTGGCATACAATGGTCCCTTAATATGTTTGGCAGAATGAAGAAAACAATAAATGAAATAAAATGGCATTATATAAAAGCTTTCAATTATCAATCGCTACTCTGAATTTATACAATTTCAATACAGGAACTTAGAGCATTTCTGTTTTTGTTTTTGTTTTTTTTAATCTGAAATTAACTGCAAATAAAAGTGTTATTTTAGGGAAAATTGCAAAATAATCTATAATGGCCAAATGATTATTGAGTATCCTTTCAATGGAATGCCTTTTTTTTTTCTAGTAACCCCCTCAAAGTAATCTGATTTTAAAGAATTCTGTACACTTTTCATTGATTTGACCAAATTGTATTACAGCTCTGTAAATTGTAGAAAAGGATTCGCGATACAAATGACTCTTGTCCATAGGAGTGCAAATGAATTTTGTACCAGAGATATAATCAATTACTGCCCTATAAAAAAGATGATTCTATAGATTATGCTTAATGCCCATAGGGTATCAGCCCATTTTTCAAATTCCTTTCAGCATTCCTGACTACTCATATATATCTATTCTTCAGATTCCTCATCAAACTACATGTGACTTATTGAGTTAATAAGTTAATTAATGAGTTAAATAATATCTTTGATGTATATACATGTATTTATAGCCATTATCTTATTATTTTGAAAATTATCTTTTAATAGCTGTTTATGCTATTTAAAATACAAGTACTGAAAACAATCACATTTCATAGTCATACATTCATTGAAATATGTTAATAATGTGGGTGCCTGAGTGGTTTAGTCAGTTAAGCATCTGAATCTTCGTTTTGGCTCAACTCATGATCTCAGGGACCTGGGATGGAGCCCCACATCAAACTCCAGGCCTAGCAAGGAGTCTGTCTGACATTTTCTCTCTCCCTTTCCCTTTGGCCCTCCTCCTGCTCTCTGCTTCTAAAATAAATAAATTTTTGAAGTACGTTAATAATAGCATACTGACTGTTTTGTGGAAAGATTTAATATACAAATTAGTAGGTTGTATCAAGTGACTTCACAGTATATACATATACCCCATGCATATCACATTTTTGCATTCATACCATAAAATGCATACTTGTACAAAACACTATACATGTGTATGTATGCATGTTTGTATGTTTACACATATATATGCATGTATGGTTGCATGCATACCATTATATATGTATATGGATACATACCACATACATACATGACCCCTTAACTATATTTACGTATACATTTACATATATGATTTACATATGCATTTACATATATTTACATATATAAATATTAGTTCAATGACATTATATATATGAAATAGAGTATATATATATTTCATATATATATGAAATAGAGAGTATGTATATGAAATAGAGTATATATATATTTCATATATATATGAAATAGAGAGTATGTATATGAAATAGAGAGCAACAAAGAATTGCTTTTATTCTAACAAGGGCTGAAAAGCAATAGTATTTCTTTATTTTGTTCTTCACAAGAGCAGGTACTGATTAAACTGCTGGTATTTTTTGTGATGTACTTGTATCAAGTACTGAAACAGTAAGAAGATCACAAGTGTTATCAGGCTCTTTTTCTCAACATTAGCAAAACTGGTTGCAAGATGTTGTTTTAACCAAAGGACTACCTCCTATCATAGACAATAAAAGAGAAAAAAAAGTCGTTTAAATAATCACTTTAAACTAAACTAGTTATGGCCAGAATAAAAATTAAATGCCTTTTGAAGTACATTATAAAAAATGAACTTCACATACAGAGATCTAATAACTATTAATTGTTTATTTTACCTTTAAATTAAACCAGACTACTACAAATGACCAACACAATATATGGTGAATTTTTATGTTTTACATGTGTGGTAGTTTTCAAATCTCGGTGGCTCTTACATTCATTATTTTATTTAATCTACATTCAAAGGTAAGTTTCTTTTTTTAAAAGTAGTCATAAAAACTCAGTGAAATTTGCTTTTCACCAAAAAACATATTGAGGATAAAAATTTCCAGAGACATGACAAATGTGGTAAGTTTATATGTGTTGACATGTAAACACTTTCAGGACATATGTTAAGTGAAAAATATAAAGTACAGATATATTTGTAGATTGCAGTTCACTACTTTTGAAAAAACAAAACAAAACAAACCACCAACTACAAAAAAGCAAAGAAACAAACCCAAAACACATGCTTAGCAAATTTCTGCACAAACAATATAATGTTTAACTCAGGAGTTTGAGGTGAGGTATATCATTATATGCCTTTACTTTTCTCCTGTTTGAACTTTTTTACTATATATATATGTTATTTCCAACAAAGAAAAGCTATTTTTTCTCATTTTGACTAAAAGTATTTTTTTAGTATTGCTCATGCATTCTCAGAGATTGCTCTCACAATCAGTAAGAGAGGATAGAAAGAATTAGATGATATGAACTAGATCATGTATAAGTCATTGAAAGGATCACGCCAAGCATTCTGGTACTAAATGGGCTATGACCTCAAAGCTATTCCTCAAAAGAAAGTAAGAGCCTTGAAGAAATTCTCATGAAAGTGGAAGACTTTTCAGAAGAAAAGTCATTTTGAACTAGGAGCATCAATAAGCAAAGTATAAACCAGTTGGGGTAACTAAAACAATGGTGCCCAATGTAGTGGCCACTGTGCCTCTAGAGTAGGTAAAATAATAGCCCCTCAAAAATGCCCATGCCCTGATCCCCCAGAATCTGTGAATATTTTATGTTATATGGAAAATAGAACTTTGCAGATGTGATTAAGTTTTATGAACCTTAAAACAAGGAGAGTATGCTGGATTATCCAGGTAAGCCTAACATAATCACAGGAGCCCTTAAAAGCAGAGAATTTCTCTAGCTGGATCCAGAAGAGACATAGGAGAAGGGTAAATGAGAAGACTCAAGGCATGAGAAACACTTGAGGTATTCTTGCTGGGTTGAAGATGGAAGAGGAAACATGACCATTAACCCCAGCGGCCCTACAAAGCTGGGAAAGATTCATGGCTGACAATCAGCAAAGAGATAGGTGAGCCCCACAACCTCAAGGAACTGAACTCTCTCAACAACCTGAATTAATTTAGAAGCAAGTTCACCTTTAGTGCCTCCAGAAAAGAACACAGCCCTGTGGACCCCTTGACTTCAATCTGTGAAACCAAATGGAGGACCCAAATGAGCGATGCTATACCAAGACTTTTGACATACAGATGTGTGAAATAATACTTTTTTATTGTTTTAAGCTGCTAAATTTGCTGGGATTTTAGCCCAGAATAATAAAGACAAACCCACTTGCTTCTGATGAGGCAAAAAATTAATTACTGCATGGTTAATGAGCTAATTGTAAAAAACAACCAACAAAAGTATCACAGAATAATAATTCAATAAAAAGAAATGATTTATATATATAAGCCAGAAGAGGTCTCTTTAAACAGTAGATAAAATGTAAAAGCCATAACTGAAGCACTGAAAAAATTGATTACAGTAAGACAGAAAGGATTTTGCATGTCAGAATTGACATAGACTGGGCTTGTTTCTTACATATAGAACATGTGAAAAAGAACCCTTCAAATTACAAAGAAAAATACAAACCTACTAATAGGTTAAAAACCTACTAATAGGTATAAAAAATAGAACAAAGGCAATAAAGAAGAAAAGAAACACTACTTAACTATGTCTACTAAAACAATAAGATACCATTTTTCCCCCCATGAGATGGGCAACTGTTGTTGGAATTTAAGGAAACACATATTCTTATCCATTGCTGAGAGGAACTGGAAATTGATTCAAACTTTTAAAGCTCAATATGGTAGTGTGTCATGATTTTATATATGCCACTACTTTGATCAAGAAATTCTACCCTAGAGATACAAAAAGATGTTAGTTCCCTAATGATTATAACAGATTAATATTGGTAACCATATGTTGATCTTATAGAGAAATGATTATATAAGTAATAGTACATTTATACAAAGGAATGCTATGCATCAATACAAAAATGCAAAAAATCAACATATGAGGATGCTGAAAGACCTCAAGATATTTGATTAGGTGCAATAAAGTTTAGGATGATATATACAGTATATGAGTTCACTAATTTAAAGTCCACAAAACAGAAATATATATTTCTGCATGTCCATATATACGTACATGTACACAAATACTGAGAAAATAGTCTGGAACTGGGGTGCCTGGGAGGCACACTTGGTTAAGTGTCTGACTCTTGGTTTTAACTTAGATAGTGATCTCAGGGTCATGAGACTGAGCCCCATGGTGGGCTCACTGGGGAGTCTGCTTGAGATTCTTTCTCTCTCTGTCCCTCCTGCTGGTGTTCTCTCTCTCTTTCAAATAAATAAGTAAATCTTAAAAAAAGGAAGGAAGGGAGGAAGTTAGGTAGATAGATATATAGGTAGATAGATAGATAGATAGATAGTCTGGTACTTGCCAGTTAATGGTACTTGTATTTGAGAAAGAAACTCAGACTAGAGCATCAGGCAGTGGGTACTCAAAGATAATCAAATCACTGGTACTGTTTGAGTAAAACAACAACAACAAAAATGAAATCGAATTTAGATATAACTTATAATTTTTTTAAATGTAGAAAAAAACTGACGTGAATAAGTTACACTGAAGGGGTAAGCTTATAATCACTAGTTCCAGCACCAGTAAGTGAGTACAGCCCTAGTAATAAAGATGATTTTATCTCTGGCATTTGAACTAAGAAAAGGATCCCTGTTGCCGGAACAGAAAATGTTCTTCATTTAGGAAAAACTAAGAGACTGTTGTACAAACTCTTCTATCCACCTCTTCCGAATGTGAGGACATTACAGATAGACTGAAAATGCAGTGGTTCTCTCCCAAATCTGTCTTGAGCAAGAGTCTGAGCTCTCAGAGGTACTTATAGGATCACTTCTGAGGAGTGGCATCTCAAAACCCCCTAGCATTGAACTTGGGTAATCAAGAAATATAGATCAGGGTCCATAACAGAATTCTTTATAGATTCCTTATATTTTAAAACTGTCCTGTGCTTGTCATTTTCTCTTACTGATTTCACGTGTGCTTATTCTTAGGAAGAAAATAAAACTGGGAAAATAAGAAAATCAGTCACTCTTCAGGGAGCAATATTGACCTTGTAATAGTAGCTTCATTAAAAAAAGAGGGGAAAAAAGGCAAGCAAGATACCAGGGGTAGGCAGAATACTGATTTCCCAAATATATCTGCATCTTAATCCCTGGAAACTGTGAATATGTTATTTTATATGGCAAAAGAGACTTTGAGGTATGATTTAGGATCTTAAAATAGGAAAAGTGTCCTGATTATCCAGGTAGACCCAGTCTAATCCCAAGAGTCTTTATTAGAGTCAGGTAGGTGTTTCAGAGACGGATATGAAGATGTCATGGTGCTGGCCTTGAAGAAATGAGCCATGAGTCAAAGCGTCACATCACCCTGATTCATATCTTGATCTTTTTTATAAGACCCACTTTAGCTTTTTGACATGCAGAATTGTAAGATTAGTGTGTGTTGCTTTAAGCAACTAAACTTGTGGTAATTTTTTACAATATCAACAGGAAATTAGCATCACTGGGAAATGATTCTGAGAACTGAACCATTGGAAAGACAGGTCATTTCCAAACATATACATAGAAGATATATACACTTCTTCCCAAGGAAGAAAGAACTGTTAGAAAACACTTCCCAAAATGCTTTGAATAAAAGACCTTTAGGTAGTAAGGGCTTTGGAAAATTTCTAGTCAACCCCTTTCATATTATAGATAAGAAAATTTAAGCCTAAAGAAGTGAGGTGATTTGACACTTAGCTATTAGTGAAATAGCGAGAACTAAGATGTCCTGATATCTCCTGACTATATTAAAGAAGGAGAAAGAAGAGAAAGTGTAACTCCTCCCTTTTTACTTCAACTATAGGTAGCTAGAAAATTTTAAATTAAGTAATATTGGGTACATGCTAAAGTTAGCCCACTTGAATGCATGGCAAAAGGAATAAATATATTAGTAAAAGCTTGAGATTGCTAAATGCAGAGTCAAATGGTCAAGAAATGTATGTAGAGTCAGATTTTAAAGGAAATAAGAGACACTTATTTTCTTCTTTCCTCTTAAATTTCTCTGGAGTAACTTTAAAAGGTACATTAATGAAAGATAAGAGCACAAAGATGGGATCCTTTGCACACTAACAGATAACTAGCCACAGACCAATAAAGATTCAGTGATCGTGCTGATGAGATTATTCTGGATTGTTTTCCACGCTGCAAGCAGTGCCCATACCAAGCTTCTATTACAAATTATGCAATTAATGTAGCTTTGGAAATTGTATTTACATCTATCACAGAATGTCTATTTGTTGTAATGGTGTAGAAGCATAATGTCTTGAAAGTTCTGAGGATCAAGATAATCATCTGAGACCTTTTACATAAGCCAACTTTTTTGTATTGACAATTAACACACACAAAGGACAAGAGAAAAAAAATCTGTGTATGAATTAATGAATAAAATTCAAGATACTCTGAATTACAAAGCTTTTAAAATGACCAGTTCTTGGGGCGCCTGGGTGGCTCAGTGGATTAAGCCTCTGCCTTCGGCTTAGGTCATGATCTCAGGGTTCTGGAATGGAGCTCTGCATCGGGCTCTCTGCTCAGCAGAGAGCCTGCTTCCCTTACTCTCGCTCTGCCTGCCTCTCTGCCTGCTTGTGATCTCTCTGTCAAATAAATAAATAAAATCTTAAAAAAAAAAAATGACCAGTTCTTAACATGAACTTTTTTGGGAACACCCAAAATCAATATACTGATACTTTTATTTCCACCATTAAATCCTGACAATTAGACCACATGTATATGTATTATGCCAAATAGGGCTATAAAAATAAAAACATCAAAGTCTGTGATGATTTGGATCCTTTTTAAAGTGCACTGCAATACCTTGAATTAATATTTCTTAATCTATAAGTGGATAGTTCCCAGCTGGTACGTTTCTCATCTAATTGAAATGCATAAGAATGAGTCAACATAATCACCGTATTTGTAATTAAATTTTGGATTTAAGTTAAATCCACTTGAATCACAAAAGCTTGTGGACAAATCTCTTCTCGGCAGTAATGCAAACCGAAATATTCGCATAATATGAAATGCTAATTTTCGGAAACTAGCAACAAATAATACACACAGAAAAATAGACTGTTAAAATGAAAAACATTCATCCTAACTGACATTTACTTTGAGATGAGTTAGTTCTGCAATTTCTCATCCTAAAACATCATTTGTATCGTCTAATATAATTCAAAATTCTTCGCCAGCCTGCAAGACTGGGAATAGATTCACATCCTCATTACTTCTTAAGCATCTTTTGATTAACTATATCTTTTCTAATTTAGCTCTACAGACTACCTTAAACATAATGTGGATATTTACAATAGCAGAGAATAAAAAAAGAAAGAATAGTATCATTCAGTGAGAACCAATACTATGGGAGCATTCTTAAGAGTTGAAATTAAAGTTCAGAGCTTTTCACAGTTGTACATAGGCCTTGATCTCCAAGTCCTGTACTTGGGCGGGTCATTGTGAAGGCTTAGCCTTGGGTTTTAATATCTGTTGTAAAGGAATCATCCGGGGAAAACAAACTATCTGGAGAGGACTTGGAGTAAGATTATTCACCCATAACATTTTTTAAGGGCTCCCAGCATCTTTTAGACAAACTCTCTGAGGGGAAAAAATAATGCTTATCACACGTTTTAAATAGAAAAAGCCCGAAATGCACAACTTTCTGCTTGCTTTTTTTTTTAAACCCTTAAACTAATATAAATAGTTGAAAAGAAATTCAATTTCTTCTCCCTTCTTTTTTTAAATATCTTAACTAGTACATTATGATCAATTTAAGTAGAATACTGCAAGCTTAAACTATATGTAGCTTTGCTTTTTCCTGATCAATGTCCTTCCTCCACATTTTTAAATATATCTTAACCAGTAAATTGTGATCAATTATAGTAGAATATTGTGATCTTAAACTACATGGAGGTTTGTTTCTTACAGACCAGGTAATAATCCAAGTAGCTAGTCTTGCTTTGATGGCTTCACAGGTCACCCAGGAACTTTCTGTTTTACAGCTCATTCCCAGATTGCTGCCTATCACACTGCATCCTCAGCATAACCTTGAATTGCTCTCAACTGTATCTACATTCCTAATTATTAAGAAATTATCCCAGAAGTCACAAGCTTCAATTCTCTTAATATTCTAATTGTCAGAGCTTAATTATAAGACAACAAATAAATTCACTGTAAGCTAGAAAATGCAGTCTTTATTCTGGATAGGTATCAGAGTGGTTACTTTAGAAGAAGAGAGAAAACAGATATTGGGGAAAACATAGCAAGTCTTGGTCATATCATCCTTGCCAAATTTTGAGTAAATAAAAATAATTCAAAATTGTTTTTAATGGTTTCTCTTTATCACTTAATCCTTTGGCCCTGTTCTGCTTCCAGAAGTTGCTTCTCTAAGCATTGACTCAGGCTCTAGTCCTTGTTCTTCGTATCATCTTAGATCTGTTTTTGCTCTGCCATCTACTAGCCAATCAGTGTTTTCCCAAATCAGGATAAATTCATTTTAGATTTTTAAAAAAAGGACCCATGTGTAATATAAACCTATAGAATTCCATAATTAGATAAATAAATGATTGGAAAAAATGAATGGGGGAGAACAGACAAATCTTCCATGCAGAAGGATTCCAAATAACTTAGGCAGATGCTTTGCTCTCAGTGAAGTAGAGCATAACTCCATACTCTTTAAGAATATGCATCATGACATCCTTCCGAAGAGTAGAGTACAGAAGGGAGAGGAAAAAGAATAACTTTACAGTGGAGAAAGCTGACAAACACTACTGTAGCCAGATGATCAACAGTGACAACTCATGTTTAGTGTGTACCCTTGATAGGATGTAATAAGAAATGGCACTTTACCTCTGTAGTCTTCCTCCCAAAGACCCATAACCCCAGACTAATCATGAGAACAACATCAAACAAATCCCAGTTGATAGAAAGTCTACAAAATAGCTGACCAGGTATTTCATCACTTTCCATATCATCAAAATAAGGAAAGTCTGAGAAACTTACAGCTCAGAAGAATCTGAGGAGACATTAAAACTATCTTAGTGTGTTCAAGCAGTATAATTAAATACTGCACTCTGGGTGGCTTATGAAGAACAGAAATTTATTTCTTATAGCTCTGGAAGCTGGAAATCTGAGATCAGGGTGCCAGGATGGTTGGGTGAGGGCTTTCTCCTGGGTCTCAGACTTCTTGTATCCTCACAAGTGGAAGTGACCCCCTCTGGATCTCTCTAAGATCTCATTTTATCAGAGCACTAATCCCATTCCTAGGGGCTCCATCCTCAGGACCTAAGCACCATAGGTTCCCATCCTAATAGCATAACAATGGACACTTGGACTTCAATTTTCAAGTGCAGGACATACACATTCAGACCACAGCAACAAGAAAATGTGTAACATGGTGTTTTAGATGGGATCTCGGAACAGAAGCAAGAACTCTTTCTCTAGTTTTTCCTTAGTAAAAACTGAGGGACTCTGAATAAACTGCGGACTTCAGTGAATAATAATGTATCCATATTTTTTCATTATTTGTGACAAATATACACCATTAATGTAAATGTATATTACATGTAATATAAAATATTAATAACTAG
>PISX010027367.1:0-23078 GCA_004024625.1 Mellivora capensis | reverse complement strand
TATTTACCCCAAAGATACAGATGTAGTGAAAAGAAGGGCCATCTGTACCCCAATGTTTATAGCAGCAATGGCCACGGTCGCCAAACTGTGGAAAGAACCAAGATGCCCTTCAACAGACGAATGGATAAAGAAGATGTGGTCCATATACACTATGGAGTATTATGCCTCCATCAGAAAGGATGAATACCAGAATTTTGTAGCAACATGGACGGGACTGGAAGAGATTATGCTGAGTGAAATAAGTCAAGCAGAGAGAGTCAATTATCATATGGTTTCACTTATTTGTGGAACATAACAAATAACACGGAGGACATGGGGAGATGGAGAGGAGAAGGGAGTTGAGGGAAATTGGGGAGGAGATGAACCATGAGAGACTATGGACTCTGAACAACAACCTGAGGGTTTTGAAGGGGCGGGGGGTGGGAGGTTGGGGGAGCCAGGTGGTGGGTATTGTGGAAGGCACGCATTGCATGGAGCACTGGGTGTGGTGTAAAACTATGAACTCTGTTACGCTGAAAATAAATAAAAAAAAATACATCAAAAAAAAAAATAAAAGGTATCCAAATGGGTCAGGAAGAGGTCAAACTTTTACTATTTGCAGATGACCTGATACTATGTATAGAAAACCCTAAAGACTCCACCAAAAAAACTGCTGGAACTGATAAATTAGTTTGGTAAAGTTGCAGGAAATAAAATCAATGTACAGAAATCTGTTGCATGTCTACTCATCAATAACAAAGCATTAGAAAGAGAAGTTAAGAAAACAATTACATTACACTTGTACCAAAAATAATAAGATACCTAGGAATAAACCTAACAAAAAAGGTGAAAGACTTGTACTCTAAAGACACTTATGGAGGAGAATGAAGATGACACAAAGAAATGAAAAAGACATTCCATGCTCATGGACTAGAAGAACAAGTATTGTTAAAATGTCTGTACTACCCAAAGCAATCTACACACTTAATGCAATCCCTATCAAAATACCAACAGCATTTTTCACAGAACTAGAACAAAAAATCCTAAAATTTGTTTGGAACCCCAAAGACCACATGTAGCCAAAGCAAACTTGAAAAAGAAAAGCAAAGCTGGAGGCATAATAATTCCACATACCAAGTTATTATAAAGCTGTAGTAATCAAAACAGTATGGTACTGGCACAAAAATAGACACATAGGTCAGAACATAGAACAGAATGGAAAACCCAAATATAAACCCACAACTATATGGTCAATTAATTTCTGACAAAGCAAGAAAGAATATCCAATAGGAAAACGACATTCTCTTCAACACATGGTGTTAGGAAGCATGGACAACAACATGCAAAAGAATGAAACTGGACCACTTTCTTACACCATACACAATGGATTAAAGACCTAAATATAAGGCCTGAAACTATTAAAATCCTAGAAGACAACACAAACAGTAACTTCTTTGACATCAGCTGTAGCAAATTCTTTCTAGATATTTCTTTTGAGGCAAGCAAAACAAAAGGAAAAATAAACTACTGGGACTTCATCAAAAAAGAAGGAAACAATCAACAAAACTGAGAGACAACTACTGAATGGGAGGAGATATTTGCAAATGATATATCCGGTAAAGGGTTAGTATCCAAATATATCAAGGACTGATACAACTTAACACCCCCAAAAACAAGTAATTCAATTAAAAATGGGCAGAAGACATGAACAGACATTTGTCTGAAGAAGACATCTAGATGGCTAATAGGCACATGCAAAGATGCTGATAATCACTTATCATCAAGGGAAATGCGAATCAAAACTACAATATCAACTCACACCTGTCAGTATGGCTAAAATCAACAACACAAGAAATAACTGGTGTTGGCAAGGACGTGGAGAAAAAGGAACACTTTTACATGGTTGGTGGGAATGCAAACTGGTGTAGCTACTGTGGAAAACAGTATGGAGGTTCCTCAGAAAGTTAAAAATAGAACTACGTTATGATCCAGCAATTGCACTAGTGGGTCTTACCCAAAGAGTATAAGAACACTAATTTAAAGGGACACATGCTCTCCAGTGTTTATAGCAGCATTATTGACAATAACCAAGATACGGAAGCAGTCTGAGTGTCTATCGACTGATGAATGGATAAAGAAGTGGTACACAATGGAATATTGTTCAGCCATAAAAAGAATGAAATCTTGCCATTTGCAATGACATGGATGGAGCAAGAGAATATAATGCTAAGTGAAACAGATCAAAGACAGATACCATATGATTTCACTCAATGTGGAATTTAAGAAACAAAACAAACAAGCAAAGGAAAAAAATAAGAGAGAGAAAGAGATGAATCAAGAAACAGACTCTTAATTATAGAGAACAAACTGATGATTGCCAGAGGGGAGGTGGGGGGGATACATTAAATAGGTGACGGGGATTAAGGAGTGCACTTGTGATGAGCACAGGGTGATGCATGGACGTGTTGAATTACTATATTGCACACCCAAAACTAATATGACACTGTGTGTTAACTAACTGGAATTAAAATAAAAACTTAAAAAGAAATCTAAATTCTTGGAACAACCCAAAATCTAAAAATGAAATAGTCTTCCACAATAACTGGGGAATGGCATGTGGTAGGATAGAAATAGAATTTTTTTGTATAGTAAATTTAGTCACTCATAATTTTATGAATGTACCTCCTTCAGTTTCTCCTAAAATAATAGGAATTATAGATGCTAAAATTTCTTGAGTTCTTACTTTGTACTAAGAACTGTGAAAAAAACACCTTAAGCACATTATCTCATTTAATCTTTATAATATCCTCGAGGCAAGTACTTTTATTTTCCTCATTTTTACATATGAGGACACTGAGTTCATATAGTTAGTAAGGGATCCAGAAGGAATAGACTGCAGAGCCTATGATCATATCCATTCATTACTTTATACTCCCAAAATAATTAAATAATCAGAATTCTTGATATAAAAAATTGTTTGGATTAGGTGGAATTTTTTAAACAATCCATAAAATCCACATTCCTTATCCCACACTGCTTTTTTCTCATCTTCAATACATTTAGTAATTTCATGTTTCAATTTTAATGTTTTATAAAATATGTATTCACAACACTTTCTGGGTTATTAAAATTTCCAGGGTATTAAAATTTCAGTGGCCAGACTTATTAATGTAAATTTGGTAAGTTTTTGATTATATTTTACTTCAACTGTTTACTTTGAAAATTTCAAAGCTAGAGGAAAATTGAAAAAAATAGTAACATGAGAACCCACGTAAGCTCACCTATATATGCAAATTGTTAACATTTTGACATATTTGCTCTCTCTCTCTTTCTCAGTCCCTCTCTCTCTCATACATATGTGGAGATGCTCCTCAGTGCATGTATATAATATATATGTACACATACACTTTTTGGCTGAACAGTTTTAAGAGTTAATTAAAGATTTTAATTTTAGGTAGCAATGAATAATTGGAGGAATTTTTCCTGCTGATAAAGGAAAATTTCAACCTTCAACATTTGTGGGCCCTGCTCCTAGGCTCCTAGGGAAGCTATATTTACATTAATGAAGGTCAAAATGACTCCACAAAAGCCCAAAGCATGGGCTCTATTTCTGTCCTGAGAATACATTGATTGTACATCTGCCTCATTAAAAAATAACTAAAAGGGAGCATTCTGAACCTAAAGATAAGGAAAACAAAAAAACCACCCTCGTTCCCACAAGATTAAACTCATACAGCCTTGCACATACTAAAACCATAAGATAAAGTCTGTAACTTTCTGGAATGTCCTTCATCATGATGATTTGTAGCTCTTTATGGAAAAAGTATATAGCCTTGCACCAAATGTTCCTTTTTCAGAGCATTCTCTTCTTTGTGAAGATTGTGAATCCTGGACAGCTGTCCCTAACTTGGACTTGAATGAAACTCTTTCCTGTCTCTTTAAAATTTTAAAAAAGGTTTGTTCATTTTGCATTGACAAGGTAAATGGAGTAAGCCGGCTAACATGTCTAAATCAACTTTAACTCTTATCAGGTTTTCAATAACTACAGTTTATCAAAAGAAAGTGAATTTTATTTATTCAACTTAAATTTTTGATATTTTGTTTGTTTTTTTATTGATGATGTCTTTTCAAGACTTTAAATTTTGGTGAAAAGTATATCTCCTTTAAAATCAATTCTATTGAGGTGTAATCTATGTATAGTAAATTGTGTCCACTTAAAATATTTAATACATTTTTGAAAGACATATACACCTGAAAACCATACTATAAGTTATGAACTTTTCTATCACTGCCCAGTATTTTCCTGTGTCCCTTTGTTTGTCTGTCATTTCCTTTGCCCTGAGACCAGGCAGCCACTTATTTATTTGTCACTGTAGATTAGTTTGTATTTCCTTAGAATTTTATATTAATGTACTCATATGTTGTGTACTTCTTTGAGCCTGGATTCTTACACTCAGCATAGTGATTTTGAGATTCATCCATGCTGTTGAATGTATTTGTAGTCTCTCCTTTTTATTCCTAAGTAATATTCTACTGTATGGCTATATGACATCTGTTTGTCCATTTGCTGATTGATGAACATTTTAATTGTGTCCAATTTTTGGCTACTGTGAATAAAAAAGCTATGAATATCCATGTACAAGACTGTGATTTCTCTAATTTGGATAAGGGAGCAATGGTTAGGTAGTAAATTAGGTATATCTTTAATATTTTAAAAAACTGTGAAATATTTTTCCAATTATTGTATCATTTTACCTCTATAGCCCCAGTGTTTGAGAGTTCTCGTTGCTCCACATGCTGTCCAGCACTTGGTATTATCAGCGTGATAATTTTAGGTATCCTTAAGAGTGTGTGGTGTTATCTCCTTGTGAATTTTAATGGCAGTTCCTTAATGTTGATGTTGTTGAGAATCTTACTAATTGGTCAATCATATTCTCTTGCAAAGTGTCCTCTCGACCTCTTGCCTAGTGTTTATTGGTTTATTTAATTGTGATCACAGCACAAACTCTTATCCATTCAGTACTTTAAAGTGTAGTGAGACTTGTTTTCTGTTACATGGTGTATCTTGGTATGTATTCTGCAGTTGTTCTGTATAATAGTCTATAATTATCAGTGATGTCAAGGTCCTATAGTATTGTTCAGATCATCTATGTCATAACTGATATTTTTTTCTAGTTCTAGTGATTGCTGAGAAAAGAGTGTTAAAATCTCTTACAAAGATTATAGAACTGTTTATTTCTCCTTTTAATTATGTCAGTACTTGTTTCATGTAATCTGTTGCTCTCTTATTATTATATACTTTCATGATTGCTTTGTATTTCTGATGAATTGATCTTTTTTATCATTATGAAATGTCCTTTATCTCAGGCAGTACTTTTTCTTTTAAAACCTATTTTATCTGATATTAATATCAGATAAACTACTTGTGCTGATGGTAGATTTTTCCTTGTTTACTTTCAACTATTATATTTATTTACTTATTTATTTATTTAAAATATTTTATTTACTTATTCATTTTACATAGTGAGCACACAAGCAGGGGGAGGGGCAGCGGGAGAGGCAGAGAATCTTAAGTAGACTCTATGCTGAGTGCAGAGCCCATCATAGGGCTTGACCTCATGACCCCGAGATCATGACCTGAGTCAAAACTAAGAGTTGGACACTTAACTGACTAAGCCACCAAGGTGCCTCTCTTTGTTTTTATATTTAAGGTGTATCTCTCGGAAACAGAATGTATTTGGGTATTGCTTTCACATCTATTGTGAAAATTTTTCACCTTTTAATCAGACTCTTTAATCCATTGATGTGGTTATTGACACAGATTTAGGCTTACCATCTTGGTATTTTTACAATGTAATGTGTTCATTAGACAAGGATTTTGTAGTCACAATTGTTATACATGTTACATCTGCATTAGAATGTTAATTTTTGTTTCAAATTGTTATGTTTTTTTAATTAAGAAGAAAAATATTCTTTTATTTTATCCAGGTATTTATCATTTCCAGTGCTGTTCACTTCTTCAAAAAGATTTCCCTTCAGCCTGAAAACATCTTTTGGCATTTCTTATAGTATAGGTTTGAGGGCAACCAATCCTTTTATCTAAGTTTTTTTTCTTTTTTACTTTTGTACTCAGAGGATTTTTTCACTGAAAATAAAAATTGTGAGTTAACTGTTTTTAATCATTTTTGTTTTTTGTTTTTTAATGTCAGTTCTTAAATAATCCCTCCCAGGTTTTCTGGCCTCTGTGGTTTGCAATAAGAAAGAGTATTTGAATCATTGTTTCCCTATATGTAGTATGTTTACTCTGGTTACTTTTAAGATTTTCTCTTTTTCTTTGGTTTTCAGGAGTTTGAGTATTTTTTTTTCCTAGGCATGATTTTCTTTGCATTTATATTTCTTGGGGTCTACTGAGCTTTGAGGATCTCTACATTTATATCTTTTACCAAACTAGGGAGATTATCAGTCATAATTTCTTCATGTAGTTTTTCTACTACATTCTTTCTCTCCTCTCTTCTGGGACTCATTATCATTAAAATTTATATATTATTAATAGTGTAAGAAATAAGGTAGGCTGGTGTTTTAAGTATATAGAAGTTAAATAAATCTTGTTTATCTAACTAAATTTTATTTACAAATAAATATATTGACTAAACTCTACAGGAAATGAATAATTGACTTTATGGAAATTTTTATGGAAATAATTGATTTTATGGAAATACTGTATATTAGAATAACATCACAAGAAATGTTTTTTACTGAAATTTTAAGAATCTTGGGAAATTGATATCTTTTTCTTTAATGAGTGATTCTACACATACTAGAATATTGTTATGATACTCTTACAGAAAAATATAATGAAATATAGCATTCAAGGAAGGGTGTGCGTGTGTGCGCGCGCATGCGCGTGTGTGTGTGTTTGGTCTCTGTGTTAGGGGCCATGGTTGGCTAATGAATTATCAACTTAACATTAAATAATTTTACTTGTAAGGCAACTCTGAAGTTAGAGGGTTATGGGTTAAAACTCAGTGAAATAACAAAACTTTAATAATATTTAGTATTGTGTACATCGGTTTAAGAATTATATTGTGTAAGTGAAAATAGGAAGTGAAATAACCCAAGGCGAATATTTGCATTGAGAATTTTAGAAAAGGTTTATTGTGATAAATAAAATTTTAACTCTGTTTAATAATAAATGATATGCAGTACATTCCCCCTTAGATTGCAGATAATGTCACCATTTTTGACTTCCAGTATAATTCTAAATTAAAAAAGGAAACAGCTTTGTTGAAAGCTGTAGGTAACCAAGAATAGATTCATAACATATATGATCTCAAAAGATTTTATATGATTAGTGCCTATATACTTAAAAAGCACAAATTGAAATTCCTTTTCCACTATCTATTTAAAAACATTTATACCTATCTGTATTCCTATAACTTCATGTTTCTGAGTCTTAATACTCAAGATACATCATGTAATTGAAATCATTCAGTATTTATCTTTTGTGATTAGCTTACTTAACTTGTTATACTGTCCTTATGGCCCATACATATTGTAACATATGACAGGATTTTCTTCACTTTAAAGGCTGAATATTTCACTATATGTATATACTACATTTTTTTAATACATTATTCCATACATTGACATGTATGTTGTTTCCAGCTCTTGGCTATTGTAAATAATTATGCAATGAACATGGGAGTGCATATATCTCTTCAAGATCCTGTTTTAAAATTTTTTGAATGAATACCAAGAAATGGAATTGCGGGATCATATGACAATTCTATGTCTAATTTTCAGAGGAAAATTAGACATAGAATTATGTCATAGAAAATGACATAGAAATGTCATAGAAAATTAGACATAGAAAATTAGACATAGAATCTCCATACTGTTTTCCATAGCAGCTATACCATTTATATTCTCATTATCAGTGTACAAGAGTTCCCAGATCTCCACATCATCAATACTTTTTAAAATTTTTTATTTCATAAAATACTTAATGATTAGTAATGCTGAGCATCTTCTCATGTACTTATTGGCCATGTGTATATATTCTTTAAGAAAATGTCTATTTAAGGGATGCCTGGGTGGCTCAGTTGGTAGACCATCCAACTCTTGGTCCCAGGGTCACGAATTCAAGCCCCACACTAGGTGTGGAGCCCACTTAAAAAAATAAAAAAGATGGAAAATATCTACTTAAATCCTTCACCCATTTTTAAATCAGGTTGTTTTGTTTTGTTTTGTTGTTTTTGATGAGTTGCAGGAATTCTTTACAAATGTTGACTATCAACCCCTGTCAGATATATAGTTTGCAAAACACTTTCTTTCATTCCATAGATTGTCTTTTCAATTTTTGAAAAGAGTTGCTGATTGTTTATTTTGCTGTAATAGAACTTTTAAAGTTTGTATAGTCCCATTTCCTTTTTTTTTTTTTTTGGCCTTTACTACTTGTGCTGTTGTTGTCACATCTAAGGAATCATTGTCAAATCCAATGTCATGAGATTTATCACCTATATCTTCTCCTAGGAAATAGAGTTTAAGTCTTATACTTTGGTCTTTAATTAATTTTAATTTTTATATAGGGTGTAATGTAAAGTCCAACTTCATTTTTTCCCAGAGTTGGAATATCCAGTTTCTCCAACATGTTTGTTGATGTGATTATCCTTTCTTCATTATGCAGTCTTGGCACTCTAGCTAAAGGTCATTTGACCATGTACATGACAGTTTACTTCTGTTCCATTGGTTTGTATGACTATCTTTATGCCAGATTACTTTATGTTTTGATTACTGTAATTTTGTAAAATGTTTGAAATCAGGAAGTGTGAGAACCCCAACTTTTCTTTTTCTCTCAATATTGTTTTGGCTATTCAAAGCCCTTACAATTCCATATGAATTTTAAGATTGCTTTTTCTATTTCTGAAAGAAATTGCCTTTCGGATTTTGATAAGGATTGAACTGAATCTTTGCTTTGGGTAATATGGAATTTAAACAATGTTAAGTCTTCCAATCAATGCATGAACATGGGATATTTTTCCATTTATTAGTGTCTTTAATTTCTTTCAGCAACATTTTGTAATTTTCAGTGTTCAAGTCTTTAACTTCCTAGGTAAATTTATTCCTAAATGTTTTATTATTTTTAGTGTTACTTTAAATGAGATTATTTTCTTAATATCCTCTTCAGATTTTCATTTTGAGTGTATAGAAAGCCATTTTTTTGTGTATGTGTGTTGACTGTTTCCTGCACCTTTCCTGAATTTGCTTATTAGTTTGAATAGTTTTTGGCAGAATCTTTAGGATTTTCCATAAGAAGATTATATCATCTGTGGACAAAGATGATTTTACTTCTTTTCTGATTTGGATGCCTTTTATTTCTTTTTCCTACCTAATGGCTCAGGCTAGGCTTCCTAATACTTTGTAGAATAGAGTTGCAGAATGGACATCCTTGCCTTGTTTTTAGTCTTAGAGGAAAATCTTTGAGGTTCCCTGTTGAGTATGATATCTGTGGACTTTTCATATGTGGCCTTTATTATTTTGAGGTAATTTCCTCTACTTCCTAGTTTGTTGACTGTTTTTACTATTACCATGAAAAGGTGTTGAATTAGTAAGATATTTTTCTCTTTATCCGTTGAGATGTTCACCAAGTTTCGTTTTTCATTCTCTTAAGTTGGTGTATTACATTGACTGATTTTCATATTTTGAAACATCCTTGCATTCTAAAAATAAAGTTCCACTTGGTTATAGTGTTACAATCCTTTTAGTATGCTGTTGAATTCAATTTGCTAACTCTTTTTTGAGGATTTTTGCACCAATATTCATCAGTGATATTGGTCTGTAGTTTCTTTTCTAATATTATCTCTGTCTGGTTTTCTTCTCTTTTTTTCCTTAGTTTGCCTAGCTAAGGGTCTGTTTCATTAATCTTTTCAGAAAACCTGCTCCAGTTTGTTGATTTTTTTCTATTGTTTTCTATTCTTTAGTTCATTTATTTTTGCTTGAATCTTTATTATTTTCTTCCTTTTGCTAACTTGGGCTTAGTTTGTTTTTCTTTGTCTAATTCCTTGAAATATAAAATTGGGTTCTTTATTTGGGATCTTTATTCTGTTTTTAATTACCAGTTTATCATTATTAACTTGTCTATTAGTACTGCTTTTGCAACAACCCATGTTTTGGTATATTGTGTTTTTGATTTTATTTGTTTCAATATGTTTTCAAATTTTCCTTGTGGTTTCTTCTTTGACCCACTGGTTGTTCAAGATTGTGTTCTTTAATTTCCACTTCTTTGTGAATTTTCCTTTTTCCTTCTGCTGTTGATTTCTAGTTTTATTCCACTGTAGTTGGAAAAGATACTTGATATAAATTTAATATTAAATTTGCTAAAACTTTTGTGCCCTGACATATAATCTATCCTGAGAATGTTCCATGTGTGCTTGAAAAAAATCTGTGTTCTACTGTTGTTAGATGGAATATTCTGTATATGTCTGTTAGGTCCATTTGTTCTATAGTGTTGTTCGAGTTCTCTGTTTCCTTATTGCTTGTGTTTGGATGATCTATCCATCATTGAAAGTGGGGTATTGAAATCTGCTGCTATTATCTGTATTGTTTTCTATTTCTTCTTCCCATCTGTCAATGTTTGTTTCATATATTTGAGCGCTTTAGTGTTAGGTGCATAAACATTTAAACTGTTATATCTTCCTGGTGATTGGACCTTTTTTAAATCATCATATAATGTCCTTCTTTGTCTCTTGTGATAGTTTCTGATTTAAAATCTTGTTTTGTTATAAGTATGATCATATTTGCTTTCTTTTGGTTATGATTTGCATGGAATATCTTTTTCCATTCTTTCATTTTTAGTCTATATGTGTTCTTAAATCTAAATCAGCATCTAGTTAGATATTGTTTTTAAATCTATTTAGCTGGGGTGCCTGGGTGGCTCAGTGGAATAAGCTCTACCTTTGGCTCAGGTCAAGATCTCAGGGTCCTGGGATTGAGACCCGCATTGAGCCCCACATCAAGCCCCACATCAAGCTGTCTGCCCAGCAGGGAGCCTGCTTCCCCCTCTCTCTCTGCCTGCCTCTCTGCCTACCTGTGATCTCTCTCTGTCAAAAATAAATAAATAAAATCTTAAAAAAAATCTATTTACCCACTCTAGGGGCAGCTGGGTGGCTCAGTTGGTTGAGTGTCTGTCTTTGGCTCAGGTCATGATCCCAGGTCTTGGGATTGAGCCCCACATTGGTCTAGCTGCTTAACAGGGAATCTGTTTCTACCTCTCCCTCTACCCCTCCCCACCTCGTGCTCTCTCTCTCTCTGTCCCTTTCTTTCTCTCTTATGCTCTCTCTCAAATAAGCAAAATCTTTAAAACATCTATTTAGCCACTCTCTGTCTTTAGATGGTGGAGTTTTACCCACTTACACTTAAAATAATTACCAATAGATAAGGATTTACTATTGCCATTTTGTTGTTTTCTGTATATTTTATAGCTGTTTTGTTTTTCTTTTCCTCTCTTCCTATCTTCTTTTGTGTTTCACTGATTTTTTTTTTCTGACATGCTTTATTCCTTTCATGTATCTTCTTCAAGAATTTTCTTTGTGGTAACCATGGGGATTACATAAAATATCTTACAGTTATAGGAGTCTATTCTGAAGTAATAATAACTTAATATCAGTTGCACATAAAAACTCTACTCCTTTTCATCCTCTCTATTTTATGTCATCAATGTCACAAATTAGGTAATTTTTTCTTTTGTATCCACTAACCTAATAATATAGTTGCAGTTATTTTTAATGCTTTTATCTTTTAAATTCTATGCTAGAATTAAGGTGATTTATAGATCACCATTGCAGTGTCACAGGATTCAGTTTTTGTCTATATATTTACCTTTGCCAGAGAGCTTTATATTTTTATATGCTTTCATGTTGCTGTCTAGCATCCTTTCATTTGAACTCTAATGACTACTTTTAGCATTTCTTGGAAGGCTAGTATAGTAATGAACTCACTTAGCTTTTATTTATCTGTTAAAGACTTTACTTTTTCTTCATTTTGGAGGAAAGTCTGTTGGAAATACCTGTACCAGTTATTTCTACTAGCTTAGTAATAATTTAAAAAGGCAGGACTGTATAGGGTTCAGACAACGGACCAGAATGTTTGTTGCAAGTAAATGTATACTGTAGTTCAAAGCAACAATGCTAATTCCATAGGGAATGCTAGATCTTTAAATGCATTTAATTGAAGTCTATACTCTATAGAGTAGAAAATGCTAATAATAAATAAAATCTTTGTTTGTACTTTATAGATACTGGCTTAAAACCAGATAGGGTTTTTCTATAATTCTCTGATAAGGTGATCTATTTTGGAATTCAATTTCATTTACTCCTTATATAAAAAAAATTTTTTTCCTGATGCTTTGAGAAATGTTAACCAGTTTACAACAATTCAGGTAGATATCATTTCACCTAAGAAAACAAAATATAATCAGAAGTATCAAAGTCATTAGGGATAAGAAAATATTTTAAGAAAATCTGCTACCAAGATTTGTGTTGCTCTGACTCTT
Organism: Mellivora capensis; assembly: GCA_004024625.1. NCBI lineage: Eukaryota > Metazoa > Chordata > Mammalia > Carnivora > Mustelidae > Mellivora > Mellivora capensis. The sequence continues at coordinate 10,549 of PISX010027367.1, read as the reverse complement.
TTATCGAAGCATATCTTTGTGAGCCATCTGTTTCTTTATCCTTTTCTAAGCAGATCTTTTCATAAGTGTTACTTACCCACCACAGTAAAAGAAAATCACATACTAACCAAATCTCAACAAGAGACTATAAAATTAATCTAATTGGTTTTCATAATTGTTCATGAATTTATTAAATGTTGATCTGAGCAAAACTCCCATTTACTTTATTATAAAAAAGGAAAAAAGAGCTAGAAGAAACAATGAGATCCAACAAATGTGAGAAACCTCCAAGCTAAAAGCCACTGTGACAACAAAATCATCTAAAGTGTCAGAAATTGTGAATATGTGACTTCATGAATTGATGTGGCTGGTAAACCCTGTAAGATGAGAGGAGAAAGCCTATTGTAGCAGTGCCATAAGGAACACCAGAGAGGGAAATACTAAAAGGAAACATAACTAATGAATGTTTAAGAAAGAAAACAAGTTATAAACTATAGCAAAATATCTATATTCTCTTTGACCTGTCACTTATCCTGTTTGTGTGGCAGAGACAATATTTAGATGTAAGTCTTTAATTAATGATTTAGAAAAGAAAAAGAGGGAGCTATGAAGTCAAATCCAGATGTGGAAAAGTTTTCTAGTGCAACTGTATTTCAAGGTCCATATTATTTGGATAGAGCTGTACCATTTTAAATTTCAGCCAGACTGAATTTTCTCCAGTGAGTAAAATGAGAACATCAATGGTAATATGAATGAAATAGAATTTGATGTTTTTTAAGCAAAGAAATTCCAGGCTGCATTAGGAGAATTAACAGATTTTCACTGGATAGTACATGTCCAACTTCTTGTAGTAAGAAATGCATAGTCCATGGAACACATATACTTTGCTTTGCTGGAGGCAACTCAAGGATACAGGATATAACTCATCTTCCTGGATAATCTATTTTGCTTAGAGATTTCTGAATAAAAGTTAAAAATTGTTGTCCCCTTAAAGATCTTATCTAATGCTAGAGCAAATAAAATATGTGTTTCATTTTTTCCCCATTTTAAGTGTTCTGAAGATTTCTGTGTGGGTATGTGAGAAAACAGAGAACATGAGGGAATAAGGGAGTAAGAAAATTTTAATGTGCAGTGAGAGATTGAGAAGTCTGATACCTCTCTGTTCTCTAAGAACTTGCTATTTTATATTTTAATTAATTAATTAATTTTTTATTGATTGATTTAAAAAAAAATTTATCTATTTATTCAGTTGATAGAGAAAGAGAGAGCACAAGCAGGGGTAGAAGCAGGCAAAGAGGGAGAAGCAGGCACTCCAAAGAGCAGGAAACCCAACGCAAGGCTTCAGTTCATGGCCTGAGCTGAAGACAGATGCTTAACTGACTGAGCCACCCAGGCGGCCCAGAACTTGTCTTACTACCACATTTTCATCAAAGGGGAAAATGCTAAAGTATATTAAACAGCATCCCTGACCCACATGAAAAGTGTTGCCACAGGCTGAGATGAGCTCAAACAATGATATTTCCTTTTGAGGTCTGAAAGATTCAATGGCCCAGTGTTTAAAAAAATACTTTGACATATTACAAGCTAGTACTGAATTGTTTTTGTTGTATTCTATATCAAAACACTCCTCATAAAGCAGTTGACTTCTTTCAACAATCATATTGCATCAACATTTGGTCTTTAAACAATTGTCTAAGCTCTCATTTTAAGTCAAGTTAATGTTCTTTATAGAAATATAGCTCAGGGTGGGCATAAAGGAATCTAGAAAAGTGGTACTATACTCCCTTCCTTTTCCTCAATTGTTCTACCACCTGAAAACAAACACACATGCACACATGTATGCAAATACACACACACACACACACACACACACAAACACACACACATTTGTGGCATGCATGCCTCTGAAATAAATCCTAACCCAAACAATTTTCCTTCCTTAAAATCACTGGAAATCACTGGCCTAAGAGAAATTCTGATAAATAACTGTAAGAAATAAAACCCCATATTTTACAGGAAAACCATTAAAACTTTTTTTTAATTTTTACAAGTACAGAGAAAGAAATCTTGTGTACAAGAAACACAACAGTAGAAAGCATAATGAAACCAGCAAACATCCTGTGTTTTTAGGTGTCCCTCTAGGTCAATTTCTAAATTTCCTTATAATGTGAAGGTCATAGTGTTGGGGGTAAAATTTGGTGATGCCCTGTAGTAAAGATGAGGATGTGTTTTAATGGTTCAAAAGACATTCTGAAGCAACTGGCTGGTTTTTGTTCGAAGTATTTATGATTTTGCTTATAGGTGCATTATAAACAAAATCAATTGCCTTAACTAGTCTCTTTTCAGCAAGTCTCCGAATCTAAAGTCACATTCTGACTAGTAGCTTTAAATCTCTATCCAAATACATAAATATTCAGATTGGATGTATGTTGATAACACCTTAGTACATAATATTTGCTTTTGCATGTGAGGTTCTTATTTTGAATATTCTAGGTAGAAGCAGTGGACAATCAATTGACATTATTTTAGAACAGTGGAATATTGACTTACTGAGGTTATTTTTATAAATTGTTTAGCCCTCATTTTAGTGAAAAATTGCCTGATCATCAGCAATTTCATAAAACAAATATCAAAGCTTCTGGTATGGTTAGAGGGCTGGACCAACCCTTGGACAAACTTTCACACCAACCTTCACACAGATACAACTATATTTTACACTTGAAATTAAAAGAAAACCTACCTGAAGGCACTAGATAGTGTCCAAAAGTCGACAGACATCGGAGACAAATCAACACTTGGTAGAATGGAATCACACGGACTGGGCTTCCCATATATATGACTTTTCAACTGACGACAGGCATAGGTCTTCATCATGTAGGGTAGCTAAAACTTCAATAGAAAATCCACAATCTTATTGACCTGAAGAACCTGAGGATAGAATTCGGGTCAACCATGTCACTGAATGATGTCAGGTGAGTTTCCCAAAATAAGAGAGCCTAAGAGGAGGAGCCCTGAATTCCATGTATCAACACTAACCCATTCTTCGGCTGATCTGAACGACACATATATGTGGGACAGACTCCTAGCAGCACAGCTAAGGCTACAAAAATACAAATGACATTTGGGCTGCTACCATTGCAGGAAAGACAGTTTCAGGTTTAAGTTGGCTGTGTACAGTGGGCCAAATAATAGCCTCCCAAGACGTCCATGTCCTAATCCTTGGATCTGGTCAATATGTAAAATTACAGGCCAAAGGAAATTAAGGTTGATGGAGTAAGATTGCTAGTCATCCTAACTGAAAAAGGAAGATTTTCTGGGTTATGTTTCTGGGCCCGATGTAATCTCAAGGGTCTTAAAATGTGTAAGAGGGAAGCAGCAGAGTTAGTTTCAGAGTGATGGGATATGAGAAAGAGTAGACATGCTACCGTTGGCTTTGAACACAGAAAGGAGCCACTAGCCAAGGAATTCATAGCATCAAAACTGGAAAAAGAAAAAAAATAAATCTCCCTTAGGTTCCCCTGGGAAGGAATGCAGTCTTGCCAACATCTTAATGTTAGTCCACTGAGAACAATTTTATACCTCTGATGTCCAGAACTGTAAGGTACATTTATGTTGTTCAGTCCATTAGGCTTGTGGTAATTTGTTACAAAGGCGATAGAAAACTAATGCAGATTTTGGTACTGGAAGTGGGGTGCTGCTGTAACAAGTACCTGAAAATGTGGAAGTGGCCTTGGAATTGGGTAATGGATTAAAGCTGGAACATTTTTGAGGAGCATTATAGGAAAAGCCTGAGTTGTCTTGAGCAGACTGGCAGTAAAAACATGGATTTTTAATAAACTTGCTAGAGAGAACCCAGAAGAGAATAAGGAGCATGCTATTGGAAACTGGAAAAAGGGGATCTGTAGTGGCAGAGAAGTGAGCAGAAATGTGTTCTACAGTTATATGGAAAGTAAAACTTGTAAGTAATGAACATGAATATTTAGCTGAGGAAATTTCCAAGCAAAGTGTTGAAGCTGTGGTTTGGTTTCTTCTTGCTTTTTAGAGTAAAATGTGAAATGAAAGAGATAAAATTACAGAAAAACTATCAAGCAAAAAGGATCAAATTTGATAACTTGAATCTTTAGGAAGGAAGAGAGCACAACATTAGAAAGAGTAAATGTGTAGTAAATATTAGAGGTTTTTCTTTCCCCTCTTAACTTATTTAGAACACAGATGTTTTTTAAAAAGATTTTATTTATTTATTTGAGAGAGAGTGTGAGAGAGAGAGAAATCATGACCAGGGATGAAGGGTAGAGGGAGAAGCAGACTCTCCACTGAGCAGGGTGCCCCATATGGGACTTGATCCCAGAAACCTGGGATCATGACCTGAGCTGAAGGCAGATGCTTAATGGACTGAGCCACCCAGGCACCCTAAAATATAAATTGTTTAAAAGAAAATTATAACACAGGATGGTGGAGTTCTAACATATATAAATGTAATACATATGAATAACATAAAAGATCAGGAGGTAAACAGACCTACATGATTCCATGGTTTTTATATTTTATGTGTAGTAGTACTACATTAACGGCAACTAGAATGTGAAAAGTTAAGGATATGATCCCTTATTTAATTGACATAATTGATGTAATTACTTAAAATTCCTTAAGTCATTGAAAAGTATACTAAAAAATAGATATAAATGACTACCAATAAAAGTTTAGGAAAACACAAATTTATGTAACTAGAAGAGGTATGGAAAGGAACCAGCCATCTAATTTTCACAGTGCAATGGAAAATAACTATTTTTGTGTTTTCTAAAAATATTTATGAGCTCTGTGGCCTTAAGCTTTAGCAAGAGAAATTTAAATCTCATACAAGATAAATTGTAAGACATGTTGAATATTGCTATTCTGCACAAAGGATGAAAATGGCTTATCTAGATGTTTAGGTCAATGCCAATAATTATTGTTGGTATATTAATGGATATGTAGTCCTTGCAAAGGCAATCATTTTGATTTTTTCTTCTAACTGAAGATTAAAGAAGCTTGTCATTTCCAAGAGGTAAAATTCTTCATCCTAACTTTTGGGGCTTTACTTCAAAATTTAATGTTTTTCTTAATAGGTGAACCTATTGAGGTTCTAAGTAAAACCAGGAGAGCCACTATTTCAATTTTCTGCTTACAAGCAAAAGCAAAATTTCATCCTTTCTTAGGTACAATGGGCTTGCACTATGGCATTCTCTTCCAGAGTAATTTATTCAACGTTTCACTTACAATTGTTATGAGTCTAAAGGTTGCTGGGGTAAAGCACTTATTTAAATATTCCAATTATTATGCCGTGTGCTTATGCAAGCAAAGAAATGCCGAACTGTGACTGAGATAAACTCAATATCCCGTTCTGATTCTAAACCCGGATCTTAACAAAACTGAAAATACAGGATACTTACTCTGTATATTTATTGTATCACTAATGATGGGAGAGGAATGTTTAATATAGAATTCAGTCTATAGGGTAGTTTATCAAAGCAACCAGAAATGACTGTGAATCTAAGAAATAAGAAAAACCTATAGAGGAAGGGTGGTGAATGCCAAAGAAGTAGGTGTGTCTGGGTACAGATTGGCCTGAGTCAGAACTGCACAGAGAAAGGACAACAAAAGAATGCTTAACTCAGCCTAACGCTTTCTAAAAATTATAGCCCAATGTATGTTATGCTTCAGTTAAATAATAACACAAACTATAACCCAGCATCCAATGGTATTCATTTATTTACACATAATAGAAATACCCTTATATTTATCAATTGGTATAGTAAGTTAAAAAATAGTTATTGAGGGGCACCAAGCTGGCTCATTCAGTAGTAGAGCATGTGACTCTTAATCTCAGGGTCATGAGTTCAAGCCTCACATTGGGTGTGGAGGCTAGTTTAAAAAAAAAAAAAAGTTATTGGTTGCACTCTAAACAAGAATTGATTTTACAATTACCTATATTCATAAAAATTATCAATTTTTCACCTTAAAAATGCAGGTTATCTAAAATGCTATTAATGAAAAAAAATATTCAGATTACTATGATAAACATTTCTTAGCAAAGTTCTATATCTAAGCACTGCATTTTGAAATTTCTACATTATCGTCAATGTCAAATGTAGACTTCGCATAAGTGGCTGTCATGTGTAAGAAACTCCCAAGTGTTGTCAGTGGTATTGGGCTCATAGACTACACTTTGGAACACTTCATAAATCCCAACCCCTTTATAGCTCATCCCTTCCACAGATTTATATTGCTATCTGCCATATTAATAATTAATACCATTGTTTTAGGCAGGAACTTACCCTTTAGAGGTAAATATAAGAGCAATAGATGATATAATTCCCTAGGTGTCGAACATGGAAAAAAGGTTTGCTCCCTTAATTAGTGGCCCTATTGATTTCTCAGCATTATAGCTATGAAAACCAATCAGTGCCATATGGCTGTAGGGATGATGATTTTGTGGTTTTACTCTAGAAGCAACATTCTATTAGTACCTCATTCCTATTGTCTATGGAAGGGCATACTGCATACTAAGATACCAGCTGGTTGTGTTGGCCTAACTCCAGAAACCTGACTCAGTCTAATTTAGTATCTTTTTAGAAATGACCATTTATGTGCAACTAATGTGCTTAAGCAATGAATAGCAGTAATACATTCCTTTGACAAAACTTCTTAGACTCAAGGAAGGAAATGCACTGTTGAAGAGGGAAATTAATAAAAACCCAGGTGTTGCAGCCACCTGTCTCAGATCTGTGACTTCTGCTGCCTGGATTTGCAAAGTGACTAGAAATGGTTTGATCCATTACAAAGTAAGTGCTGACCTCTATGATAAAGCTTCTATCTCTCTGTCATTCTTAGTAAAGATATGCTTGATAAAAAGGAAGAAATGCACACAAAATATCCCATTGTTGTAAAGAAACACAGAATATCCATCTTAACTAAGATTGATTTTACAGGTGATTGCAGGTCCTTGAAAGCACTGAACCCACATTTGCAAATATGATACCCAGAGTTCTAAAATAGAGTCAATGACATATAAGAAAGTTCATGGAGCACATGGAATTCCAAAATATCTTTAAAAAGTAAAATATGTAAAGGCAAAAAGGTGATTGATATGAAGGGCATCTCACGTTGGTAGAAAGAGAAGCCCAACCAGTAGCAAAACACGACACAAAAGGTAGTGTTATCTTCTCAGGCCAACCAATGCAATATGCTGGCCAAGGGTGGAGTTTTTACTATTAAGCCCAATACAGACAGTTAAGAATGAGTAAACGTTCATAGGTAATCACAAGCCACAGTGTGATAGGCCTAGCCAGGCCTGGGCATATGCCTGATGTACACAAACTTTGGCATTGTTCTGTATAATACTTTGCTCAGTGAAAGTTGCAAGCTCACTTAGACTCTACATGTTGGAATATTTATCAAGCCTTAAACTCCTTTATCCACAAAAACCATTTTGAGATTTATTGAAAGTAATTTGACCAGGACCTGAGTTTGGGTTGGGAGTAGAGAATAGGTTATGATTCTCCTTCTCCCTTTACTACTGCACTCCTTAACAAAAGGAGAAAAAAGGAGAAAACAAAAATGAGAAAAGGAGAAACGTTACCATTTTTAATTTTTCTTTTTTCCTTTAAGACATTAGAATACTGAAGAAATTTAGTTACTAACAAAAATAACAGTGATATTACCATCACACCTTGTGGTAGGCAGAATAAACCCCAAAGATATCCATGCTCTAATTCCCTAGATCCTGTGATTATTCTGCTTTACATGACAAAAAGACTTTTTGGATGTTATTAAGAGTATAGACCTTAAACCAAGAAGATTATCCTGGATTATCTGGGTGGGAGGAGCAATATAATCTCAGAGAACATTCTCTGGTGGGAGTGAAAGATGAGACCGGAAAAGAAGGAAAAGAATGGTGAAGTGTGACAGAACTCAGCCTGCCGTTGTTGGCTTTGAAGATGGAGGAAAAGGTGACAAGGAATGGGGGTGGCCTCTGGAAGCTGGAAAAGGCAAGGGAACACACTCTTCCCTACAGCCTGGAGATGGAACATAGCCCTGCTTTTATTTTAACTTAATGTAGCCCAAATTAGACTTCTCACTTACAGAACTATAAAATAATAAATTTGTGTTAAGCTGCTACATTTGCGATAATTTGTCACAGCAATACTTGAAAATGAGTACGTCAAGACTGATAAGAAGAAAAGAAATGGACACAACTATTTTACCTAAGCCCTCCCCTTTACACTGATCTTTTACAACGGCTGATGAGATATGCATTAATACCCTCAGTTTAAAGATGAAATCTTAATTAGTCTAGCCTTTTTCCAGTCACTCCCTTATTCATGCACATTATAAAAAATATTAAAAATCTATAATATGTAAAATGCTCTATTAAGTGCTGGAACATAAGGGTTAAAAAAAAAAGAATGACTCCAATGTAAGTTTTCTCGCATTGTCCTTACATTTTGCCGGAAAAGAAAGACATTGGACGTGTAAATATAAGTACGATGGATGACAGAAAGGAAAAAATCAGAGCACTACTGGCCTGTAAAATTGAGGCCAGCATACGGGCCAGGAGGTCAGGGAAGAATGCTCCGAAGATACCACGTCCTAGATGAGATCTAGAATGAAGTAAGTTAGACAGATGAAGCGAGGGAAGTTGTGGGGGAAACACTTTCTTAAGCAAATGCTATACCATGGAGGCAGGTCTGGAGATAAAGCCAAGTTTAGAGTATTTCACAAACTGAAACCAATTCTGAGTGACTGAAAGAAGGGAAGAAGTGTCTGGGTGAGGCTAAAGAGATGAGCAAAGAGAGGTCCTTGGATCTCATCTTAAAAACAAGGAAAAATAAGTAAAGGATTTTAAACTAGTGTATGACTTAAAAATGTTCACATTTTAAGTATTCCTCTGGTTGCAAGAGTTTAAATGGATCGGAAGGGAGGTAGTGGGTTGTTTCCCAAGACAATTAATACACCATAGTGACAGACCAGGGAAGAATGATAGAAATGAAGATTGAACGAATGTGCTACATTCAGGAAATATTTAGGTTTGGCATGGGGCATTTGGAGTCCAACAATAGTTTTAAAATTCTGGCATCAAATCCTGGGAACATGGGACAATTCATTGTGAACGGCAATGTTCCAGGAGATGTTTGTTGGAGAAAAAATATTACGAGTTCTGTTGGATATATTGACTTTGAAATGTCTTTCAGTCATTCAAGTAAGGATACTGAGTTGCCACTAGATATATGGATTTGGAATTCAGGAAACAGGCTTGGGCTTGAGAAACATATCCAGGAATCACTGATGAATAAAACAAGAATATACCAAGGGGGAAAGAAGAGTGCCTGGGACAGAACCTTAAGGAATACTATTCCAGTGATAACGGAATGAAGGGTGGGAGACTGACAGTTTCAGAGCCACTGATGCAGGATATGTAGCTGAATTTGCATGACACCGAAGTCCAGAATCCAAGAGATCTTGCACTATTAAAGAACAATTTGGAAGGCTTTAAGAGACTCCTCCTTCTTCTGAATGGAATGAAGATCATGGACCTTTAAAAGACATATTAAAATACCTTCTTAAAATTAGTTGTCTTTTTTTTTTTTTTTTCCTATTTTGGTTCTATTTATCATGGAACAAACATACCTAGGATCATTCTTCCTTTTAGAATGCATTTGTTGAGGCACCTGGGTGGCTCAGTGGGTTAAGCCTCTGCCTTTGGCTCAGGTCATAGTCTCAGGGACCTGGGATTGAGCCCTGCGTCGTCATCGGGCTCTCTGCTCAGCAGGGAGCCTGCTTCCCCCTCTCTCTCTGCCTGCTGCTCTGCCTTCTTGTGATCTCTCTCTCTCTCTGTCAAATAAATAAATAAAATCTTTAAAAATATATAGAAGGCATTTGTCATGTGTTATAAATCTGTATGGCTGGCTTTAGATAGGGAATTAATTAACTGAATTAATTTTTTAATTGAATTAATTTTTAAAACGTGGATTATGCATTTGATATTCTTCTTATTCATTATAGTGTGTGTATGGACTATAAATCAGGATGATGTAGTAATACATATTCTCTACCAGAACTAGACAACTGTGTCTAGAATTTTCTGTTTATTGGAAAATACCTTAATTGGGTGCAACATAAAAATAGTTGGCAAGCTGTATATTTGAACATTCAGAGACAATCCTCTCCTGCTTTTCTCCATTCTGCCTCACTGTGTTCTTCAGCAAACGTGAACATGATAAAATAATTTCTTGTTTCACCGAATAGTCCTAGGCAGAGCAACATCACAAAGGCAGAGTTCAAAACACAGAAAACACAAGTCTGGAGAAATAAAACGGTAACTAACACAGGCTGTAAACTGCATGAAAGCATCATCAGAATCAATAGAAGCTGATGTGCATCAGTTTTACTAATAATGTCCCAGGGACTGTGTTCTGAGATTCTCAGAGAGTAAAACGTAATGTGAAGACATACAGATTGAAGTTTGTCATAGCAGTTTGGGGACTTTTTTCCAATCTCAAAGATATGAGGCAGGGGAAGGAGGAGTCAAGAT
>PISX010027366.1:0-23087 GCA_004024625.1 Mellivora capensis | reverse complement strand
AAAATCCATTATCTATATTTACATGGATCTATTTCTGGACTCTTCTCTTCCATTGATCTCCTTGTCTGTTCTCTTGCCAATACCACATGGTCTTGCTGACTAACTTTATAGAAAGTCTTGAAGTTGGGAAGTTATCAGTCCTTTAACTTTGTGCTTTTCTCTCCTTCAGTATTATGTTGGCTATTCTGAATCTTTGGATTTTCTGTGTAACTATACAATCATTTTTCCAATATCCACAAAATAGCCTGATTGAATTTTGATTGGTTGCACAGAGTTTATAGATAATGTTGCTGATGACTGACATCTTCACAATATTGTGGCTTCCTATCCATGAACATGGACTACTTCTCTTAGCTTTTGTTTTTGTTTTTGTTTTCTTCTCATCAGATTTTTTGTTTTCTTCACATAGATCATATAAATATTTTGTTAAATTTATACCTAAGTATTCCAATTTGGGGGATGCTTAAGTAAGTGATATGGTCTTTTTCAAAGAATTTTTTTTTTAATTTACTTTATAAAGAGAGAGAGTGGGGTGGGGGGAGGAGCAGAGGGAGAGGGACAAGCAGATGCCATGCTGAGTGCAAAGCCCAATTTGGGGCTCTGTCCACCACCCTGAGATCATGATCTGAGCCAAAATCAAGAGCCAAACAACCGTGATGCCCAGGCATCCCAGTAATACTGTCTTCTTATTCATAAACTTTACTTGTTTGTTGCAGGTGTACCTTAAAACTTTTAAATTCCTTTATTGCTCACTGTGTCTTAACCCTTGAGGTAGTAGCTGCTTCCTGCTTTAACTATTTCTCTACCCTGTTTACTCAGTTTAGTAGTTACTCACATTTTATCTGGTTAACACTTCTTTATATCAAATTCTTTGGTTGATATTACTGATGAGGTTTCCATTTTTCAGTTGGACCCTAGGTAACATAACATATAATAATATATAAGATCCAGTAAATGGACCTATTCAAGATCACTATTTTGGTAGCTTTTTGTGGAGCTTGGAATCAGAACCAGTTTTACTATTGGGTAGATTATAATCCGTTTACCCTTCCAGATTCACTCTTGATCCTTCTCTGTCCTTCTTGGTGCTATAGGAGGCTAACTGTATCAATAGACTGCTTTGTCCTTTATTAGTTGACAGCAAACCCTAACAGGAGACCAAAAGGAAGGAGGAGAGTGAGGGGCTTATTGTCCCAGCCCTCTCTCTGAAGAATTGTTGAATTTTTGCCATGCTACTTGATAATAGATTTTACATCGTATTGAAGGACTTTCTCCAGGCAGCCCCCATGTCTGTTTTCTGATAACACTTCTCCCCTAGCCCTTTTAACCTAAGCGAGGTAACTTAGGAGTTGCTATAGAATACTGCACTGTCCCTGAGTATTCGCACCCTGACAGCACCTTTATAAAATATCTCTTTATTAGATACTCCTTAAATTATTCTAATTTAATTGCACCATCTGTGTCCTGCAGGTATCATGATCAAAACAATGATATTCAAAACTCTATGCTCTTGGGGTGCCTGGGTGGCTCAGTGGGTTAAGCCTCTGCCTTCAGCTCAGGTGATGATCTCAGGGTCCTAGGATTGAGCCCCGCATCAGGCTCTCTGCTCGGCGGAGAGCCTGCTTCCCTTCCTCTCTCTCTGCCTGCCTCACTGCCTACTTGTGATCTCTCTGTCAAATAAATAAAATCTTAAAAAAAAAAAACCACCCAAAACTCTATGCTCTGTATTTTAACCTACAGTGCCTCACTGGCAGCCAACTATCATGCTAAGTACAAGAGTTTTTCAGCCAAAAATTTAAAATTTCATATATTGGATTTGGGATTTGGTCAATTTTGAAAAATCTTCCAGGGATCAAAATCCACTTTGTAAACTGGAAAAACGTACTTAAAAATAGAATGAAGGTTATGAGGACATGAAACTACGTTCCACCTATATCTCTCAGGTATTCATTTTTTCCCCTAGAAGTAAACTATTAGTTTTTTGTGCTCTCATCTAGAAATTACTCATTCATTTACAAATATAGATCAATAGATGGAAGGAGATAGATCAATAGATGAGAGATATGTAGAAAATCTTGACACAAATGGGAATATAATATATATGATAATTTAGCTTAAAAGCTTCTTGGGGCTTTTTTCTGTATCTGTCTTATTTTTTAAAGTAGCTTTTTAGTAGTCTACTCTGTAAATATGCCATAAATTGTTAGTCATCTGATGATGGGCAATTAGCTTGTTTCCAATGTCTTACTAAACAACAAAAAAACTGTTATAAAATGGCACAGTGAACATATTTTATGTATTATGTGTATATATGTACTCAAATATAAAAATATATATTTTAAGATTAAACCTAAGAGTAGAATACCTAAATTTAAAATTATGACATTACCAAATTCCTCTCCTTTAAATTTGTATACTTAATTATATTCTTATCAATAATAGATAATGTTTCCATTTTCCTATATAATTTCTAAAACACTCAAATAGGCAAAAACATAATGTCTCTTTAATGACATTTCTCTTCTGATTTTCACAAGTAATATCATGTATCTTTTCTTATGTTTAATGATTATTTGTATTTTTTAAGTAAAATTGTGTCCATTTTTGTACAGTGCTTATTTTTTGGATGCATTATTTTCATGGAGCTTTTTGTATATTAAGGAAATTAGCTTTTACTTGAAACATAATTTTATACACACACACACCATGTATATAAATTTTTGTTTTATTTTGGTTTTGGTTTTAGTTTGTATTGTTTTTTAAGTAAGGTCTACTCTCAACATGGGTCTTGTACTCAGGACCCTGAGATCAAGAGTTGTGTGCTCTACTGACTTAGCCAGCAAGGTGTCCCTATATAATAATATTTTTTTCTCAGTTTTACTGCTTTTGTTTTGACAAACTTTATGGTTTTATTTTGCCATTAAGGTAGTTTTTGGCTTTACATGATCAAATTCATTAAGCTTTTATGTTTTCTGGGTTTTATATCATACTTAGAAAATCATGTGGTCTCTAATATATTTCAATTTTTTTTCTATTTTTGGTTCATATATAATTTTTTATAGATTTATATTTATCATTCATTCTGGATTTATTTCAGCATAAGGAATAACATAGTATTCAATATATTCATTTTCCAAAGTGACCACTGATCATGTAGCTACTAAAAAAACAATTACTACAAAATAAATTTTCACCATTTACTGACAAAATTGCTCTCAAACATGTATTAAATTCATGCATATATGTATTAGTATATATACATATATACAAGCTCTTCAGTGTTCTTTATTCTACTCTATTTATGATTTATTTACTATTGATTTATATTTTAAAATCCAGTAAAGTACTTCTTATTTTTGCATCTTTATTTTTCCATATGGATTTAGGTTTTATTTTTCTGATTCTAATATAAATACCCTGTTGGCATTTTGATTGTGACTTTATTATTTGAAACTCAGTACCAAATATACATATAAGTGTTCCTCCAACAATGCACATAGAATGACTTCTCGAGAACTTTAGTGTATAGCTGTTACTCTCTTCCTTCATCATCATCAAGTAGGTTATATGTGTGTGTGAACAAGTTGTGTGACCATTGTACTCCTGGACCCTTCTGATTTACCCTGAACCTTATCTTTCCTTCAGTCTCAGCAGATGACCTATTCTGCTTCACACAGTAAATAAAATCCACAAAAAATTCAACAAAATTTCTTCAGTTATCTGCCGCAACATTGTTACTTGAATCTGTACCAAATCTTTCTTTTTCCCTTTCTTTCATAAAAAATAGAAATTGTTCTGTTTTCTGAGATAGGCATTATTATTATTTGTTACCCAAATTCATCTCTCCCGGCTCTTCAGAGTGAACTCTTGCTGTTTTTATCTTAAGTATTTCCTCATATTTTCACATCTACCCACTTTTTCTCACCTCCACCACCATCATTATTGTCCAGGATATTGTGATCCTTTGCCCAGACTGGAAACAGTTTGAACAACTTGCTAACTGATCTGTACGTCTCTACTTGTGCCATTTCCCCCCATTTCCCCTAATTCCTTTCACCGGTTTTCATTCACATTGTTCTTGTTCCACTCCACTTTGGGTTCTTATCCTGCAATGCTGAATGAAAATCCTTCATTAGGTTCCCATTGTCTTTGAGGTGAAGACAGCTCCTTACCCTGATTTACAGGAAGGAGCCTATGCATTCTGTTTTGTTTACATTTCCAGCCTATCCTGCTGTGGTTCTTCTTACCCTTTGTGGTCTCCTAAAGTAGCCACTTCTGTCTCTTGAATCTTAAATCTACCATGCTCTCTATCGGTGCAGAATTTTTGCTGCTTTTCTCTTCTTCTGGAACTCTCTCTTTTCACTACCCCCAACCTCACAGGATAGGTCTCTTAACTCAGGTCAATTTTACTACTTACCTGAACTATTAAAGGCAGTAGAACATAAGATAATAATATTAAGAATATAATGTGTAGAATCAGAATTCTGGGGTTTGGATCCTGGCTCACCCACTTAGAAAACAGTGTGATTTTAGGCAATTTCTTTACTACTCTGGGCCAGTTTCTTATATAAATAAAAAGAGTGATAGAATCTGCATTACAGAGTTGTGATACTTAAGAGGTATAAAAAAACGTGAAGTACTTAGGATGTTGTCTGGCTCTAAATAATTAGTCCATACTATTAACTTGTCTCCCTGTACCAAGTATCTTCCTCTTTCTTCAGGCCATTCTCCACAAAACAGTGACTTCCTCAAAGCAAAAATATACCTAAAAATCATCAGGACCTATTCAGTATCTATATGATACAGAGCAAATTGATTATTGTGATTCAACACAAATTTGTTATTAAGAGCTTATTATAATCAAGGGACTCTGTGGGATATTGCTAAAATTGTGGGTGAACTGAGCACTGCAAAATACTGCTTAAAAAATTCACATTGTAGTGGGGGAGACAGACCTACTATGGATGTCTAACTTTATTACATTCTAAAGGAGGTTTTTAGGGTGCTGCGAAAGAGTGAAAACCCTCTATCGTGAACCCTCATGGTTTCAAGGCCCCAAAATGGTTTCCTTCAGCTTTAGCTGAACCTGATGATGTGACTAGAGGTTATCATGGAGGACACTGGTGACTGGAGGAAAAGTTGATTTGACTTACAGGGTTTCATTGTGGCTTCCAAATCCTTCCCTGATTTTGCCCCAGCTGGTTTCTACAGCTGCTTCTGTTTTTGCCCTTCCAAAAGCTTTGCTTCGCCCATAAAAATTACCTATATTTCTCCAAAGATATGGTATTCTTATGACTTAAGACCTTTGCATGTGTTACTCTGTCACCTTTATTTTCTCCCTGGTTTTTCTTCTTCTTCTTCCTTAGACTACCCTCTCTTTCTCGGGTCTCAGCTTGGATCTTCTTTTGGCAATGCTTTTCAGACCTCGGGATGCTGAAGTAGGCTTTCCTTCCCTTTCCTTTCCTTTCCTTCCCTTCCCTTTCCTTTCCTTTTCTTTTCTTTTCTTTTCTTTTTTTTTTTCCTGTAGATCTAAGTTTTCTAAAACTAGTTTTGTTGAGGATAGTATGTATCCTCTTATTAGTAACTGTATACTGTGATTGTCTTCTTTAGTTTGTAAAGTTCCATATAGACAAAGCCAGATTCTATTCTGTTTTGTTCCTTTAGTCCCAAACACAAGACCTGGTACATTGTGGATGACAGATAAACATTTGTCGAATGGGTACCTGAGTTTAAAATATAAATATAAAACGCATCACATGTATAAATTAGAATGTAGTATTTTCTAACACGTTGTTGAATAATTTAGTGTGTGCCACAACTTAGGAAAGATGATGCCACCTTTTATCCATTGAAATCATAGAGTGTTTCCCTCTTCAGAACAACAACAACAATAACAAAATCAGGAAAAATGTATAGAATAGAAATGGCTTTGGAATGTGAACTGTTACTTTGAATAAATACCCTTTGTAGAAAAAAAATCCACCACTTGGAGAAATATGGGAATGAGTACTTTCTCATATCACAAATGAATGTGCATATTCTCACATTTAAAACTGATGTATTAATATGGTTCTAGCAAGATTGGTAGAAACAGTCAAAACCTATGCCCATACAAAGACAGCAACAAAAATATTCACAGGTATTTATTACTCATAATTGCAAAAAGAAAGTTGGTAGCAGTCCAAATACCCATCAACTGGTGAAATGCTACACAAAATGCATCATATTTATACAGTGGGACACTATTCACCAATAATAATAAACAGACTGCATGGACATGCTAGGACATAGATAAGTCTCAAAAACATTTAAAATAGTGAAAGAAACCAGACACACAAAAAAAACTGTGTATTGGATGATTCCCTTCATATGAAATTTCTAGAAAGGGCAGGTCTCTAAGAGACCAGGAACAAGGTTTGCCTGGGATTGGGGATAGGAGCCAGGATGGACTGCAAATGGCCAGCCATGAATCTTTTAGGGTGATGGAAGTGTTCTACTATTGTGCTGATGGTTATGCAACTGCATAAATCTACTAAAAGCCATTGAAATATAAATGTCAATGGGTGACTTTTATAGCATATAAATTACACCTCAATAAAACTCTTTATAAAAAGATCGAAATAAACACATCCTAGTGCATTTTTGATTGGAGTATAAATTTATATAGAGTTTCGGAGGAGGTTTTGGTAACATTTATCAAAAGCCTAAAAAATTACATTCTCTTTGACATAGCAGTAGTACTTCTGAAATTTTGTCATAATGAAACAATTGCGAAATGACAGGTGTGCACACAAGTTTGGTTAAAATAATTCCATTTCAGCATTTTTTTCCCCTTGTTAAAAAAAGTTCTTGTCATGATCTTCAATTCTCTCTTAGGGTTTGCACATAACTAGTGCTTTAATCAAAGATACAAATTCTGGTTTTAGGATGGATATCAATATTAAAAGAAATTAGAATTAACCTAATCGTTCCAAGGAAATAATGGAAAAGTTTGTGAGCTCTTCCCCATAACGATGATCTCCTTTTAAACTCAAATAATGAAACTCTTATTCTCCCCGACTCCCACCACCAGCTTTCTCTGAACACATGGCCACAGAGAGAAGAGATTTCTTTTCCTAGTCTATCCCACAGCTAGATGTGGACACGGGATGAGTTGTGATGCACATCTAGCAATAGCTGATTAATTACAAGGGTATGTGAATGATGTTGATGTGCTCACTTGCTAGGTCATGCCCCTTAAAATGAAACTACTTGTGCTCTCCTTCTTTCTTTCTCCATCCTCCGGATTAGAGTGGAAACTCAGTGCTGGTGAGGGAGTTTATATTGTGCAGGTGAGGGCCATATAATGTAGGTTATGACAGAGTAACAAGACAGAAGGAACCTAGGTCCTGAATGGTTTCATGAAGCACAATGCTTCTTCCTACCCGCCCTGGCCAGCCTGATAATATAATGAGAAATAGACTTAGATTGTATTTGGGATGCTCTAATCTTTGTTCTCATGGCTACAGCAGCTTAGAAGAACACCTTCTAATACAAGAGGGGTCCTAATTCCATAGAGATTTAGCCATCTGTTATATATTAAAAGTTGATTATTTAACGATTTTGGACATTAGAAGTTATATATGCTGCATTTTCAGCTGAAAAAGAAGTATTATTCCATGATTCCAGTGTTCAGTATTATATTTCCTATATATACGCTCTTTCTAGAAAAACTACTACTCTCAAAAATACTGGAATTACTGTTTTTTCATATCATATGTATGTGTATATGTTTATTTTTCTGTGCGTGTGTATTCATTCCAGCAATTGACACATCAAATTATAACAGCATTAAAATTGACAAAATATGGAAAGTTTGCCTAGTTAAGATATTTGAGATTTCTAAGATAAAAATGTATTAGTATAATTAAATGATCAAAGAGACTTATTTATGCCTCATATAATATTCCACAGTGCGACAGAGTGACATTTTGCATTCCTATATGATGCTTGATCTTTGAGAACTCATTAATTTTTGGGAACTCCACTCGCACTGTCATATACTCTGTTCACACATCTATTTTTCCAAACCTCACGATTTCTCTAAATCTGAAACCTCAGGGACATACAAAGTTGAGGCAAGTTTTCTTTTGTTGTTGTTGTTGTTATTTTTCATGAGAAACAGAATTAAATATGGTCCAAGGAATTTATTTGGTGCCTAGAACCAAAAACTACAAGGTAGGTCCTAGATTGATGTTCGATTAAACAATGAAAGCAATCTCAGTATGATCTGAACATCTTAGGAGTTAGTGAGTTATCTATCCTCTGACAGGTTAGTCAAGTACCATAGAGATGTAGAGAAAATGAAATTTGTATTTTGACTTTAATGACCATCTAGATTTCTCATTACTTTAGAGGCCCCTACTTTGTCACCATCTGTGTTCAGACAGTGCCACATTTGAGTGCTTGCTATAAAAAAAAAACTACTTCTCCAAAGTTATAAGTTCCTTAATTTTTGAAACTTAACATTGCATATGAAGCTTCAAAGTCTAAGCTGGTTAGATAAAGACATGTCTTCGTAACCAGAGTTTTAGCTATATTTACTGGAAACTCACTGCTATAGTATGCCATTATTGGACACTATTTTGTTACTGTCTCAGGGCCTCAAAGATTGACTTTGTGGGAAGATTTTTGCAAAAACCACATGCATTCCATAGAGAAAAACAAATAAGATTTTTTTTGGCATCTGGAAAGTTGACAGTTAATTTCTTGCCTTATGGGGCTGGTCACCATTCATAAGTTCACATATAATTTTATATATGTTATTAAAAGAACAAATTTTACATGTCGATGTGACAGAAGACACAAAGAATATTGACTAGAAAAACATTTAGGAAAAATCTTTGAAAATTTTGAGATGGAAATAACTGCTTTATCATTTCCACTAAAATGATCAAGATGCTTAAGTAAGATCAGAAAGTACCTATGACTCTTTTTGGCCTATTTAAAAATTAAAATTCACATACTGATTTGCAACACCCACTCTTTGGGTTTTCTATAGTCTGGTAATTTGGCCACGAGAAAATGCTGACTGATCTGTGCTTCTGAAGAATTCAGGAAGGCCAGGGAGAACTACAGGTTGTAATTCAGAAATCCCATGGCTGAAAAAGCCTAAAAGTCAGGAAGGGCATATTTATCGCCGCAGGAAGACACCATATGGCCTAAATTAGCCTGAGAGCCTACTCAAAGACAAAGTGAAAATGCTAAGCCTTTAGGTGTCTTCAGATCTAATTCATCTCCCTAAAAGGAAAAACTGCCTGCGTGGGGGGGGGGGGGGGGGGGGGGGGGAAGGGAAGTGCCCAGCCAGGAAAGCAGTGGCCTGGATGCTGCAGGTAGGATAGATCTGGTTACATTCCCCCACAAGCTCCCCATTCCCCTTCCCCAAAACCACGTGATAAACTTGAATGGGCCAAGGTGAAGTGATGTGATGAGCTCTATGCTCCAGAAAGTTGTCTTGGCTTAACACATCGGCAAGGTAAAGGCCGGCCTATGCTCTTCCTCGTGAGATGGCATTTCCTTTTGTTATCCTTCTTCCAAGCTGGCCATCCTCGGTTCTCTTTTCTGAACTCCCTGCCGCATTTTGATGAAGCCAGTTAAACAGTCACTGGCTCCACTGTCCCCACCTCTCAAAGCAAAAAAAAAAAAAGAAAAGAAAAAAATGTCCCTATGTTGCAAGGGTGCTTGCTGCTCCATGAGTAAGGGCAGCAGGCACTGGGCTCAGCAAAAAAAACAGCAGGTGAGACATGGGGAAATGCACACATTTATAGATGACCCTGCAGGGCTTAGAAGGTGCCACCAGAGTCTCTCCAGTGGAGATGTGGCTCTCAGGGCGGGCGCCATTGAGGTCAGTTCCAGGCAGCTGACTGGCTTTCTCTATGGGGCCCCGGGAACAGCTGTTAAGTTTTGAAACAGCAGCATTTAAAACAAGTCTTGGGCCTGTGAAAGTCTAATAAGTAGAATGAGAAATGGCAGGACTGGGAGTAGAAGACGCCACAGTCCTGACATTAGGGAAATATTTCCCCGAGAAATGATTTTGTGTCAGGCCGCAGTTATTAAAATGAAAATATTTAATTATTTTTGTGGTCTGAGTAACAAGTAGAACAAAAAAATCAATGCAATAAAGTTGATAATTTTGATTATGTGGCTCTCTCGTTGAGCAGCACTTGAGCAGAAAAGCAGATGGGCTCTGATTAGGCTTATAAATATAGAAATGTATTGATCATCCAGACAAAACTCCTTGAAGCGCTCCCTGCATGAGGTCAATGCATCTTTAAAAAAGGAGAGAGAGGCCGTAGTCTGTCTTTCCAGGCTCCCACTAAGTTTGCGGAGCTGACGTCTCAATAAATTACAGAGTGGTATTGACTTCTCTATGGACTATGCACAAACAGAAAGGGATTATGTTGAGTGGCATTTAGACAAATGCACAGAACCCTGTTTTGATTCCAGTATATGGATATAAATTTTGTCAGTGTTAAAAGAGTCCAGAGGAGTGGAGCGAGCTGGGGAGTAGACATATTTCCATGAGGGAATGGGGATTTCAGCGAAGTCAGGGCTGTTTGGGCCGCGACCACTTCTGCCCCATTAACTTCAGCTCCCCTCCCTTCTGTTTATACAGGGCATGAGATATGTTTTCACCTTCTGATTTTCCTACTCACCCCTATTTTTCATGCCTCTGAATTATCTCTTAGCACATTCACTCACCCCAAACATGAAAACTTTCCTGCGTAACTTCATCCTATCACTTCAGCTTCCCCTAGGAATTCTGGAATCTTGATGGGAACTCCCTAATAGGGCTCCTGAAATCCTTCTCTTCTCAAATGTATATCTTTGGCTCCATGCCTTGTTTTCCCAGGGCAAATAAGGAACTATATCATTTCTCTTAGTAACCAAAAACATATTTGTCATAAAATTATATTTATGTGAAACTTATAGAAAACATGGAAGAAAGCTAAGCACTTCCACATAAAGTGGCCCCCATGGCCCACAAGGAATTTTGTGAGAATATCAATTATGTGAATTATCTCAATTATTTTCTTCATGGCACCAAAACTCCAAGAACAATTTCAAGACCAATACTATGGGCATCCACAGCTTTAAAGCAAAAGCTGCCACCCACATGTCTTAGTACCATTTCCAAGTCACTCATGCATTTTTAGGAACAAGGCTTGTCCCTACCCATCTTTGAGCAGGCATTTTATACAGGCGGTTAGAAATGTAACTCAGGCCAAAATAAATGAAGCTAGGTCTAAAGGGATTTATACAAAGGGATCTCGCTCTTTTAAAACATGAGTATTGAAATCTTAGTCCCAGCTACAGTATCTGGTTTCTAGAGTCACTAGATATGTTTTATATGATTTAATATTTTGCAATAAATATGACTTTTCTTCTAGTAAATGCAGTACCCTTTTGTAGTAAATATACGTCTATGTCTTAAAAGAAGATTTAGAGAAATTTAGGAAAAGTAGGGGAAGTAAAGACTATACAAAGAAACATTGGAGACTGAAAAAGAAATACAAGTCTCTGGTTTCATGTATTCATTTGTGTGTCTCCTTAGATAGTAAAAGACAATGTTACCATGTTCTAGGAAGATGGCATGTTAAGGGATTTGCAAATCTCATTTCATCCATTTCGAGAATTCTTGAATGTTGATATTCCTAACATGACTGCCATTTCATGGAGAAAACTGAGGCCTAAAGAAATTAATAACCCCCACTTGTAAGTGACAGGCAAGGAGTCCTATTTATCTCATAAACACTGTAATACTGAGTTTCTATTTCGTGATGGGAAACAGAAAAACATAGTTCAGGTAAAACAAGTAAAGTCCACAATCTTGCTAATGGCAAACTAACAGCAGAAATGGGCGTCTGGACTCAGGGTCATTGATATATTTTTAAGATGTGAAAAAAAAATTCAATTTGTTTGTACGAATATGGTGTATTATACTACCATCTTCTAACTGGCCAATTGTATTTATGCCCTTACGTAACTGATATCCTGTTAAAACAACACTAAAAACATATTTAATATTTTATGGTCTAAATGATAAACTTTGCAGTTTTGCCCACAGTTGGGGAAAGGACCCTCAAATACGTCTCTTCTGTATATTCCACCAAAAACCTTATGGAAAGTCCTTGAGAGAATTACTCAAGAGTAAATGAGTCATTTGCCGTTTAGGGTGGTTTATTTTAGTTGAATAATTCAATTACTCTCCTTTTAATAAGTAGCTGGGTTTAATTGCACGGAAGGCATAGTCATGTCGTGGTCCCATTAATTGTTGAATTAATTAATTTTGGGTTGGTGTCGTGGAGGGATTTAGGAAAAGATTTGATTTTGGTGCTCCAGGCAGTTTGCACAGAATAAATCAGGATGAGCTTCAGCTCCAGAAGGCAGTGTGAGGTAACAGCCTCAGCTGCAGAAAACTGGGCTAAATGCAAAGTCAGAAATGAGGAAAGCTGGCAAAAAGGATGTAAAAGGTACCACAGATGCTTGAGCTACATGTTCCCTTTGCCGGGGACCCTGGCCCCAACTCAGTGTGGTGCCATTGGAAACCCAGAAAAACCATGTCCCAAATGGCTGTGAAGGGTTGAGAATGAGAAGTGGCAACATTGTCTTTACTCCCACTGCTTTCTCTTCCTGGGACACCCTTTCATCTCCCTCCATCTACCTGTGACAGTCTGCTGTCCATAAACAGTCTTCTTTCACCAAGCCCGCAAAACAGGCCCAGTGTCCAGCAAGTGTTTTGTTTTGTTTTAAAGATTTTATTTATTTATTTGTCAGAAAGCAAGAGGGAGAGAGAGAGAGAGCACAAGCAGGGGGAGTGGCAGGCGGAGTCAAGGGAGAAGCAGGTTCTCCTCAGAGCAGGGAGCCCGATGCAGGACTCGATCCCAGGATCCTGAGATGATGACCTGAGCCGAAGGCAGATGCATCACCAACTGAGTTGCCCAAGCATCCCCCTGCCACTAATTTTATATAAGGGTTGGTAATCTGCAGTTCACACACACAAATGCCTTCAGGAACCAGGCAGGTGACCTAGTAAGTGAAGCAGGCGGAATTATTCTGTGGAGTGTGAAGCAGGCATCACTTCCAGACACTGAGTGGACAACATTTGCTTAATCCACTTGATTTAAGTTTTCTTGGATGGGTGCCACCTCTTTCTTTGCTAATGTAATAGGACCTTCTGAGCCTCATGACCCATGATCCCCTCCTCCCCCCAGGGAAGTCAATTACCTTATTCCACAGTAGTGCTAAAGCCTGGAAGGTGCCGACCTGTTTTTTTGAATATTAAATTATTGCTGAATGGCAATAATTTTGTATCCCTTGAGCTGGTATCTTAGAGATTATTTTGAGGTAGTTCATTCCTTATTCAAAGTATAGGGATTGGTTTCTACTAGCCTCTTGGGAACTTCTTCTTTTACTTTTTAATCTACTGCTTCTGATGGGTTGTGACCTGGGATTTGAATAAGTAACTTTTTGGAATTTTGCATAAAATGAGAAGAGATTTGAGCAAATAAACTTAGAATTGTCTGTAAACTGCTGGATACATTTTTAAGGTATTATTGATAGGTATAAAGTAATATACTTAGACTCCAGATAACTTTTAAGGTTTAACATTCAATATTAACTGTGTTGTGTTTTTTTTTAAGTAATCTCTGCCCCCAATGTGGAACTTGAACCCACGACCCCAAGATCAAGAGTTGCACGCTTTTCTGACTGAGTCAGCCAGGCACCCCTAAATATTAATGATAAACTATCAAACATAGGAATGTTAAATAGCATTAATATTGATACTTTTTGTCCCTCCCCCAATTTCATGTCTTAGTTTTTCTATCAGACTTCACCACTACTCTGAATGTTACAGGTATCCTTTCTTTGTCATTGTTTTTAATACCACCACATGTTTAAGGCTACTAGACAACATGATATCTAGTTTTCTTATTTTAGGGATTTGCAAAATTTTGAAACTTTAGGTTATCCACCTCCAATTGCATTTTCCCCTTGTTCTGTTTCTTATACCAATCCACATTGTTTTATGCTACCATGATGCATTCTTCTCATTCCTTAATAAATTCCACTCTGACTATTGTAAAATATTATCCATACTGTTATCGATGCCTTGAGTTTTTTCTTTCTTTCCTCCTGTGAATAATCCTGTTGTGAATTATCTTCTCTGGTGTATGTAAGCAAGACTTTCAATATCTTCCAATAAATTTTCCTGCTTTTTTCCAGAGTCCATTTGTCTCTTCTAGCTTATATTTCCTCCTTTTGGAGGTGAAACTTCTCATCTCTTTCTTACTTCTCTTTTCTAAGTTTTCTCTTTCCTTATACTCTTTTCAGATCTCTCTTCCAGTCCTCTCATAACCTTTGAGTATTAATTGTGAATTTTTATTCTAGAATTATGCTTCTTTTCCAAATCAGTCTTATAATAGCTTCTTACTGGTTATTCTCTTAAAGAACTTGCATTTGGGGGCACCAAGGTGGCTCAGTTGGTTAAGCAACTGCTTTCAGTTCAAGATTGAGTCCCAAGTCTGGCTCCCTGCTCAGTGGGGAGCCTGCCTCTCTCTCTGCCTGCTGTTCCCCCTGCTTGTGCTCTCTTTCTCTTTCTCTCTGTCAGATAAATAATAAAACCTTTAAAACAAACTTGCATTTTTTTCTCTTAAGTAGTTTACATTGTTTTATAATGTCTAAGTCTATTACCTGAAGTCCTTGGAGATCTAAAGTTGTTGTCTTCTAGTTTCTGCAAACTCTCCCTCATGTCATTCTATTTGATAAGGGTGTTTTTTGTGATTCAAAAAAATTCCTAGCTATATTTGGTTGAACTTAATTTGCGAGAATACTGTGGTTCTGGTTGAGGGAGAGAATTAAACGTGTTTTTGCTGAAGCCCAGAACTGGCTAGTACCATGGGGCACCACGGCAACCTCCTCAGGGTTTCCATTTTAATTCAGACATTTTAGATACAGCTCTCATACCTGCACCGGTCTGAAAGCTTTGGCTCTAATCTCAGCATCACTCTGGGTATTAGTACCAGGGCTATCACGTTCCATTCATAGCCGCCTTCTCTGGTTCAAGTTCACAGTTGTTATTTGGCCTTAGTTTTTACGCTTGCAGATTTTTCTGGCTTGTCAGGAGTCCATGAATGATTTCAAAGTGTGTTCCTTCCAGACTTGAGTAGTACTGTGGTAGGAAGGCTTTGGAGTGACTAGTCAGCCTCCTTCACTCTGAGAAAGTGAAGTCCAGGAACGCAGTTTATGTCAGGGCTCATTCACATCTACTGACTGAATGATGCCCTTCGTTAGGAAAACAGAGAACATGATCAGCAGGATTGAATTACAGCTTCTGTGTGAAAAGGCTGGGAAGCCTGTTTGTGTACATGTGTTTGACACAAACGAATAATATGTGACTTTGGAGATCTGATATTAATGAACTTCTTTGGGGACTGGTTGAGTATTCACAAAAGAATAACGGAGCCTGGATATTTTGATCTGCTGGATATGATGTTGTGGAAATGATAATAAGATCAGAGGCTAATTTCCATTAATAAGATGTCCCTGAGGCTACGAAAAAGAGGTTTTTGTTTCATTGAGGGCAAAGCCAACTAACAAATTTTAAGTAAGTAAATACTTTTGCTCTTCTGTGTCCACGTTAAATTGAGAAGGCAAGTTCTTTCTGGAAATACACCAATAGCATTTCCTCTTTCTAATTAGCTTGACACTTCTTTTTTCCTTTGGATAACCACTTGGAAAATAGAAAATGTAACGACGTGAACGCCAGTTTTTTGTTTGTTTGTATGTTTGTTTAATCTTAAAATAAAAAGGGATTTGATAGTGTCTGAAAAAAGTCTCACCTATCTACTTACTGTTTTATGCCAAGGAAATACCATGAGTTATCCAATTTTATTTTACTTTATTTTATTTTATTTCTTTTCAGTGTTCCAAAATTCATTGTTTATGCACCACACCCAGTGTTCCATGCACTATGTGCCCCAACTAACCTTAAAATCCTGTGGGTCTTTCAGTGTATGCTGTGCAAATCACCTTTTGATAGACGACTCCACTTTCATCATGATTTTGCTTTATCGTCTTGGCAAGTATAGTCAAGTTACACACATGCATCAGAATGTCTGAACATGTTTTTAGGAGGTGCCGTGAGGTGGTGGCAGAGAAACCCAAAGGCGGAGGTAGAAGCATGGAATGCTGTTGAGGTCCAAAGTGGGTCCATTACTCCTGCCCCAAGCTACTTGCCACAGCAGCATGGGGATCAGACACTATCCTGAGTCTAGGCACCCAAAGTGTCCTGTGCCTAGGAGGCTCATTTTGAACAATCAGAAATCTGCATGAATTTTGTCTCCTGGCTTTGTCTTTTTTTTTGCTGAACCTGCACTCAGTATGTATTCCTTACATGATTGTGCCTCAGCTTGGTGCAGATGGGAGATTATTCAGGACAGTTTTAGAAAGGCATGTTAAAGAACACATGGGCTTTAACCAAAGCCAAAGAAACTGAAATGTTTATACTATCTAGCCAAATAATTAATTGCTTAATATATTCAGCATACAGTCAACTCCAGGGAAAAGAGGACTGTTGTATTTAACCCGGGGATCCAGGGAGGGAACTCTTTCTAAAAAAAAAGTCTGTGATATTTGCTTAGATATACTTGACTGAAGTTAGGAACAAACAAAAAGTAAAATCTTATTAAACTTAGACAGGGACACCTGGGTGGCTCAGTGCATTAAAGCCTCTGACTTCGGCTCAGGTCATGATCCCAGCATCCTGGGATCGAGCCCCGCATCGGGCTCTCTGCTCAGCAGGGAACCTACTTCCCCCTCTCTCTCTGCCTGCCTCTCTGCCTACTTGTGGTCCCTATCTGATAAATAAATAAAGTCTTTAATAAAAAAACTTAGACATATTTAGGAATAATGTTAATTATAAGATATACAAATTATGGAAGGTGCTAAAAATAATGAGGGATTGCTAGACAGGTACTTGAAATTAAATAAGTTCTTCTATACTGCCTGAAAATAGTTTATTCCATTAACTCTTTATAAAGCTTCAGGTTTTGATGATATTCTTAATATTAATTATTGGAAGTATACTAATCATAAGTATCTAATTCACACAAAACCGTGTAAAACCAAGTTTATAAAATGAATTAAGCAAGGTGCTGTGAATTCACTTCATTAAAGTATAGTGTAAAATACCAGAACTGTCTTGTCCCTTAATCATAAAAATAGGTGTTCTAAAGTGATTTCTCCGTAAAAATTCTTAAATACACCTAACATTCTATGGCAAATATAAATATTAGAATTACTCTTCTGTGCTTAATTACAGAAAAGCAGAAGACTTTAGGTCTCTACTTAAGACATGCAATGTAAGAAATTGAATTCAGGATATAGATCAAACAGCTAAGAGAAAAACCCATGATTATTTTGATAAATACCTTATTGAGAAAGGCACAAAAGAATTTTAAAAATATAGATTGTGATACATGCGGATAATCTAACTGCTTGTGTGATGGTAAAGTTTCAAAATGCAGTGTGTTCACTTTTGCTCACATAGCAATTTGAGCCTGAAATTCCCAACTGGTCCCAAATGGTCTTATTATGGCAAACCAATGGCATGTATTTTATGACTCAGCATTAAAAAATATATATATATATATATTTATTTATTTCTACTGGTTTTTAGATCTTTCTCTTTCTTTCTTTTTTTTTATTATTAAGATAATGTATTATTTGTTTCAGGTCTGTGATTCCTCAGGCTTACACAATTCACAGCACTCACCATAGCACATACCCTCTCCAATGTCCAACCACCAGACACCCCATCCTTTCCACCCCTCACCCTCCCTGCAACCCTCTGTTTGTTTCCTGAGATTAAGAGTCTCTTATGGTTTGTCTCCCTCTCTGGTTTCATCTTATTTCATTTTTCCCTCCCTTCCCCTGTGATCCTCTCTCTTATTTCTCAAATTCCTCATATCAGTGAGATCATATGATAATTGTCTTTCTCTGATTGAATTATGTCATTTAGCATAATACCCTCTAGTTCCACCCATGTATGACTCAACAGTTTTGTTCCCAGGCATATATTCTGTATATAATCTATGGAAATTTTCATATGTATGTGTGAAGGTGTTAATTATGGCAGTGCCGATGATCAGAAATTGGAGAGTTTATCAGTAAATGTGTATCGTGGTGATTCTTTCACCGATTCAAAACTGAATTAGACATAGACATAGCAACAGGGAAAGATCTTTCTGTTTTTTAAAGTCAAGTTTTTTAAGGAATAATTCACACACATTCAATTTTACTTTTTTAAGTGTACTGTTTGGTGAGTTTTCATAAGCCTCTAGTCAAGTAAATGCAACAATAATCAGAATAAATTAAGATAGGAAAGTCACATCACTAAGATGGTGACATAGGCCATTCCTGACTTGTTCCCATTTACAAGAACAACTAACAACTATTTGTGAATAAGACACCACTAAGAATTTCCTAGAACACAAAGGTGGGGCCAAAGCACTGCCTGTACCACGGAACCCAAGACAGACTGCATAGAAGCTAATAGAAGAAACCACATGTGGACCACAGTGGTTTCCCAGGCCAGTGCAGCACTACCTGGAGAGATTCCCTTGAGACACTGGTTCTTCCATGGGAAAAGTGAACCTATGAAGGACAACCAGCCCTTTCTGGAATTGTAGCTCCCTTTGTGGGAACCATTACTCTGAGCTTGCCCTGTGGGAGTTGCAGAGGACTCCATGGGTCCCAGCCACTGGGACTCTGACTGTGACAGAGTAAGAGGAAAGAGCTTGTAATAACCAGTGAGATCTTAGCACACTGAGTTTAGAGCTGCATTGCCCAAGTAGCAATCCCAGCAGCAGCTTTACTCATCTATAGAAGCAAGTCAGAGGTGCATTCTGGTTGGGAAGCTTGGTGGGAGGGAGATTTGCCTGATTCTGATCCTAAAGTAAGGATTTCTGCTGGCCCTAGGGTGTGCTTGGCCCAACACCCCATCAAGGAGCTCAATCACAGCCCATCTGCTGTGGAGAGTGCCTTCCAGTTCCATTTGAACAGAAAGTCTGGTTACATCTGGAAACTGTGAAACCCATTAGTGCTTGAGCTCAGAGGTGAGCAAGCAGAGCTGATTGCCCGTAGAGTGAAGCCAGGGCTGGGCAAGGAGGGTTCCTATGCATAGCAGGGGGATTAATTCATAGCCAAACCTGAGGGAGGGTACCTCCTATCCCCTCCTAGCTGGAGAGCCGGTTTGGGAAATTGAGAGAAGGGCAGAGTAGCCTGTCACCCTCCAGCCTGGCAAGGGAGCTGAGACAGAGCCTCATCTTTGCAGGGATCTTCTGACTCTACCTGACAAAAAGGACTAGAGGCAGTTCCTAGAAGCTTTGTTCCCCAGCAGTGCTTTACCCAAGAGAAGGACAAACAGCTGGTGGTTCGTAGAGCAAAGCTAGTGTTTCTGCTCTATCAGGTACCTTGGGGTATGAGTTGACTAAAGACAAAAAAAAAAAAAAAAAAAAAAAAAAAAGCTTTACAAGTTTTAGAGCTGACTGACCCATTGCACTCAAGCAGGGAATCTAATTCATAGCCTTGCTCATTGCTGAATACAGTCTTCAACCTGTCCAACCAGGAAACCGAACCAGAGCACATGAGAAGCTAGGTGGTGTATTCAAAAGTCTGACACACAGTGGCCCTTGAATAGAGAACACAGCCTGTGACTTCCTCCATCTGCAGAGCAAAACAAGTGGCCTCGCCTGACCAGGGATTTCAGTGCACACTCAGGCCTGGATTGGGCCCACAACCAACAAGATATACTGACCCTGAGCCTTGTCCTGCTGCCCTTCCAGGGAAGGGAAGGTAATTCATAGCTCTATCTGTTACTGAATATAGTAGCCAGTCCTGACTGTTTAGCCTTACCAGAGAATTAAAGAAACCATGGAACCTATCTTGCAACCCCAGTTGTGTAGGTAACTAAGTCAGCAAGCCATTCCAGCTGGTGCTGGCCAGTGGTACATTCTCTCATTCCCATCTTCAGAGTGTAATCAGTTGCTTCCCCCCAAAATTGACCATAACAACAGGTTCTGCTGTCCAAAGACATTACCAGTAGTCACACCCAAAACCCAAACTGAACTGGCTAGTAAAGAGCAGTCTCTGACAAAGCAAACCTGTAAAGTCTGGAAGAAGAGCCCCATTACTCAAGTGTATAGATACCAACATGAAGAATCAAGGATCATGAAATATAAATATAGTTAATTTTTATTTATTTAATTAATTTATATTTTATTATATTTATTATTTTATAATTTATAAATATTTAATTTAATTAAAAATAAATAAATATATTTAAATAAGACAACAGTAAAGGATACTAATAAAGCTCCAGTAACTGACTCTAAAGAAATGGAGATCTACGAACCATCAGACCAAAAATTCAGGATAATCCTAATAAGGAAGTTTAGTGAACTATAAGAAAACACAGATAACTAAATGAAATTAGGGCAACAATGCATAAACAAAATAAGAAATTTGATAAGGAAACAGCAACCATCAGAAACAAAATCAAAAATAGAAATCCTAGAGCTGAAAAATACATTAACTGAACTAAAGGATATAACAGAATTTCAAAAGTCGATTGGCCATGCAGGAGAAGGAATCAGTGATCTGGAGAACAGGACAATGAAAATCGCCCACGCTGAGGAGCAAAAAAGAGAAAAGAATGAAAAAGAGTGAAGGAAGTAACAGAAAAAAAAAATAGTTACACAAAAAACTCCCATAAGATAATAAGATTATTGGTAAATGCTCAACAAAAACTTTTCAGGCCACGATATAACAGGTTAACACACTAAAAATATTGAAAAATAATAATGATCAACCAAGAATGCTATACTCAGTGGCTATCCTTCAGAAATAAAGGAGGAATAAAGCCTTTCTCAAACCAACAAAAGGTGAAGAAGTTAATTACCACCAGACCTACATTTCAAGAAGTGCTACAAGAGTTCTTAGAATGGCAATAAAAGAACACTATTTAACATTAAAAAAAAAAAAAAGTAGTGTAAATTTCCCTGGTATGGTGAAGACATAGAAGACATCGTGATAGTTAGAATCTGCAATATGGTAATAGTTGTGTTTAACTTACAGTTTACAGTTTAACTTACAGTTAAAAAAAAACAAAATAGCAAAAACACCTGTAAATAACAAATAAATGCAGGTTAAACAAATGCTACTAAACAATGAATGTGGGTGGCAACAAGGAAATCAAGGAAGAAATAAAAACAAATACATGGAAACAAGTGAAAATGAAAACAGTGGTTCAAAACATTTGGAACAATGAGCCACAGCTTCTACTCAGCTATAGGATCACAAGAAGAATTAACCAATACATTTGTAACCATTAAAGAAAAACACCCATAAATAGAAGAATCTGTTTTCAGATATATAGTATAAAAATTACATAAGTTGTAAGAGCAATACCTAGTATATGATGGGAGAGGTAAAACTGTGACATATATGAATTTTATTGAAGTTAAGTTATCGGTTTAAAAAAGGGTATCATGGGGCACCTGGGTGGCTCAGTGGGTTAGGGCCTCTCCTTCGGCTCAGGTCGTGATCCCAGGGTCCTGGGATCGAGCCCCACATCGGGCTCTCTGCTCCGCGGAGAGCCTGCTTCCTCCTCTCTCTCCCTGCCTGCCTCTCTTGCCTACTTGTAATCTCTGTCAAATAAATTTTTTAAAAAAAGGGTGTCATTAGTTGAAGATATTTTATGTAAGCCTTACAGTAACCACGAGGACAAACCTTGCAGTAATTACATGGAAGGACACAATAGAGAAGTCAAAAGGATTTCTCTACCAAAGGACATCAAAACAAGCAAAAGAAGATAGCAGGATCAACAAACGAAGAAACAAAATAGATCCAGAAAACAAGTAACACAATGGCAATAGTAAACCCTTACCTATTAGCAGGTACCTTAAATGTAAACAGATTAATTTCTCCAATCAAAAGACACAGAATGGGGCACCTGGGTGGCTCAGTGGGTTAAAGCCTCTGCCTTCACCTCAGGTCATGATCCCAGGGTCCTGGGATGGAGCCCCGTATCGTATCGGGCTGTCTGCTCAGCAGGGAATTTACTTCCCCCTCTCTCTGTCTGCCTCTCTGCCTGCTTGTGATTTCTGTCAAATAAATAAATAAAATCTTTAAAAATCAAACAAACAACAAAAGACACAGAATGTCTGAATGTATTAAACAAAATCCAACAAAATGCTGCCTACAAGAGATTCACTTTAGCATTAAAGACACTTATATACTAGAGTGATGATTGGATGGAATGAGATGTTTTAAGCAAATGTTTCAAAATAACAACAAAAACTGGAGTAGCTCTACTTGCATCAGACAAAATAGACTGTAAACCAAAAATGGGAAAAAGAGACAAAAGAGATCATTACATAATGATGTGAAGGGGCCAATTCATGAAGAAGTTAGAATAATTATAAATATTTACATGCCATCATTGGAGTACCTAAACAGATGAAGCCAAAACCAACAGAGCTAAAAGGAGAAATAAACAGTAATATGATAGTACTTGAGCATTTTAATACCCTACTCTCAACAGTGGATAAACCATCCAGACAGAAAGTCAATCAGGAAACTGCAGATTTAAACAACACTATAGACCAAATGGACCTACAGATCTACAAAACATTCTACCCGATAACAGACTCTACTCTCTTCTCAAATGAACATGAAACATTTCCTAGGACCATATGTTAGACCATGAAATGAGTCTTAGCAGATTCAAGAAGATTGAAATCATATCATGTATCTTTTATGATCACAGTGGCTTAAAACTAGAGATCATTCCCACCAACAGTGTAGGAGGGTTCCCCTTTCTCCACATCCTCGCCAGCATCTGTCATTTCCTGACTTGTTAATTTTAGCCATTCTGACTGGTGTGAAGTGATATCTCATTGTGGTTTTAATTTGTATTTCCCTGATGCCGAGTGATGTGGAGCACTTTTTCATGTGTCTGTTGGCCATCTGGATGTCTTCTTTGC
>PISX010027365.1:0-22972 GCA_004024625.1 Mellivora capensis | reverse complement strand
AAGGTCATAGACCCATATTAATGACCTGACTGAATTTTTCTTAAATAATAAATGTATTGTGAGGTGCCTGAGTGGCTTAGTCGTTTAAACATCTGGTTCTTGATTTCTGCTCAGGTCATGATCTCAAGGTCATGAAATTGAGCTCTGAGTCATGTGGAGGCATATTCAGTATGGAGTCTGCTTGAGATTCTCAATCTCTCTCTCTCTCTAAAATAATAAATAATAAAATCTTTACACTAATAGTAAATAAATTGCTTATATTATAAAAAGTTTCAGGTAAGGATCAGTGGTAAGAATGATGCCCTCAAGGACACAAGGCCTTTCTATTCTTTTGTTCTCACCGTAGTGCACTCACTTTGCTTCAAATCGTATCTTCCAGTACCATCACCCCCTTCACCTTAACAGTAAGGAAGTGTTTCTGAGGCGTGTGCCCCCACAGCTGACTTCACATCTGCTTTACAAATTTAATAACGTGCTTCACTGAATACAATGCATTCACTTGTTTTCCTGTTTTATTTAATCTTCAAATGGTACAGATCACCTATAATTCAATATAATTATATTAGAGTATCTAATAACTAAAACTAATCCCTGAACCAATGATTGGTCAGAAGAATTCAATGACATACTGACTTAGATGAATCAGGAAGTACCCCTGATATGGCAACGGAGTAATTCACCTTGCTTCTGTATACTGAGTAGGCACAAAGGGCGACTGAATATAGTTGAGTTTCCTTTAGCCAATACGAAACAATTTTTTTTTGAAACGAAACTATCACATGACAAGAACACCTAAGAAACATGCCTCAAAATAAGTCCAGAAAGAAAGAAAACTTCCCAGTTCCCTAGGGATATTTCCTAAAGCTATGAAATCAAATAACTTAAAATTATGCCTTGGCCTTTCTGCATCTTAATATAATCAATTAATGAAGTCCAAAATTTTGAAAGTATGAACTAGATATAAAACACTGATGATTTCTTGATTTTAGTATACCCATTCCCTGATATTAAGAGAAAAGCTCTTGAAATTTCAAAGTAAACAATAATACCAGGTATGTTAACAAAAACTACAGTGGTTTTTTTTTTTAATAGCTACTTGAGTTATGCATGACCCTGCAGAACTCTGACTGGATTTTATTTCTTAATATACACAGTATACATAATGCATCATGAAAAGCTTCTAGCTTGACCATTTAAGATTTGAAATCTTAAATGAAATATCTTGAGAACTCATCCTACTTCCTGTATGCTTTATCTTTCAATGACTGTAGCAGTAGCTACTGCTTTTTTCTGAATTGTTTCAAAGATTATTTCTGTATGATCTTTTGTCAGAAGCTAATTTCAGTAAGATCTTTTTATACAATAGCATGATGTTATCCTTTTTTACAATACAAACAACCAAAATTGCTGCTATGCTAAAATTTAATAACATGCTTCACTGAATACAATGCATTCACTTGTTTTCCTGTTTTATATAATCTTCAAAAGGTACAGATCACCTACAATTTAATATAACTATATTGGAGTATCTAAAATATAAAACATTAATATCATAGTATGAAAGTGGATAAGTATTTTAAAACTTGCATGGTCTATAACAACTTTGAAGGATATTTTGTTCTAACTCTATTGTGCATGTGGTAACAATGCCTGGATATAATTTTGTTATCATATAAATTTTACTGTCACTGGGTGTCTATTTTTTCATTTATACTTGCAAATTTAATTTGAAAAAGCTTTAGAGCAGGCCTATGAATATTACATGTGTATATTAGAAGTAAAAAAAATGTAGTTGCTGTATACATTATTGAAGACTATCTTACTAAGAGGTTGCACATTGAATAATTTTTTCTCTTCAAATTCTCCTCATTTTCATGTTAATGTCTTTGGAAATGTCACTTCAGTACTTTTGCGATTACAAACTTTTCAACAACTGTCCATAAATAATGCATCAGTGACAATATTGTTCTAATAACTTATTTAGGCCATAATTAATTCACAGCTCTAGGCATATTTAAATAAGGGTCTTCTCTTAAGTTTGTAGCTTTCAGTGCTGCTTGTTTAGACAATCTGAAAAAACAAAATTCGAAACCAAAATAGTACACTTCCTGTGTTTATAGTTTAGAGTTTGCAATCTACGACAAACATATGCTACTAAATAAATTACCTGAAATATCTAAATCCATGGAGGATGTTTTTCTCCACCCTCCCTTTAATTTGCTCTGGATTTTTAATTGCCAACAATGGATTCTCCTTTCTTATTCCCTAATTCCCACTTTTCATGCAGAGGAGTTAATGGGGTTATAATCTCGTAATTAAAGAAGATAATTCTAATTTCTCTGATGACTCTTTATTATGATAATCTTGTTAAGATTATGGTGTTTCATTTGTTAGTACATGTGAACAGTTGGCTTTGTGGAAGCAGCCCTGCTACTGAGTCACTAAATAATTAAAAAAGCAGAACTGTCTTGCCAGCAAAGCCTTACTGCTAATGTAAGAACAAAGTTAAATTTAACTCTCTATACATACATCAAATGAACCAGATTGGACATATAACATATTTAATATGAGCCATCCAATAAAAGATAAGGTTTCATTAAGCAAGTATCTGATTTCATATTTAATAAAGAATTGTTTTTTCTAGATTGATATCTTTGTATCCGTTGGCACTGCAAAAAATATAAAAGACAACTCATTAACTAATTTACCAAACATAGCAATGATATTAGAAAGTTCAAAAGATACTTCATTCAAATTAACTCACATATGTAATGTACTACAAGTAACTTTTCATTTAAGTAATTTCTTAAGATGTGCTCGTGAAAGAATCATCTTGATTGTATTGGAGTCCCCAGTGGTCTCTGAACATGGCTGGCCTTAATTTCAGTGATAACTGTCAAAAGCGACAATGCAGTATGAAGTATCACTATGCCTTCATGAATTATATGTAGTAAGAGAATTTAAACATTGTAAAATATATCTTGTCCGTTTAACATCTTCCATTTTTTGAAAGGATTTTTTGAAATGAACAGCTGGGTGATATTTATAAAGCTTGTTGTTCATGGAGGACCAAGTCATAGAAAACCAAGTGGTTAAGATCCAGTAACTCTCTTTTTAAAGAATATTTTGAATGGATCAACATTTAATATAAGAGAGGAAATTAAATCACTTCT
Organism: Mellivora capensis; assembly: GCA_004024625.1. Taxonomy (NCBI): domain Eukaryota; kingdom Metazoa; phylum Chordata; class Mammalia; order Carnivora; family Mustelidae; genus Mellivora; species Mellivora capensis. The sequence continues at coordinate 19,799 of PISX010027365.1, read as the reverse complement.
ATTAAAAGCAAAATCTACACTGAATGCAATGTAGTAGGTTGGTTAGAATAAAATAGAATGATATAGGGTTCTGTGGGACTGTTTCAGAGTTTTATGTGTATAGCTATAAATCAGAGTTCACCTGAAAATAGATTTGTATCCTCAGTAAGTGCCTGTATCAGTTTCTTCTATCTTATAAACCACTCTAAAATCTGCTCTTCCTCATTGGCCCACTGGGAAACTTCAACATTAATCTTCATATACCACCATTTTGTCCATCACAGAATCTTATGGGCAATAAAAATTATTACATGTTTTCTAAGAACTTTTCATCCAAATGTCTCTTTCCAGGACTTGTTTAAAATTTGGTTAAATCCTGACTTTTTATTTTTAAAAGATTGTAGCAAAAATGCAGAAAAGTTATAAACTCACAGATTTTTGGAGAATATAAAGAAATCCAACACACATTTTAGCATTCAAATAGAAGGTGTCTAAACGCATCATAGACACTGAATAAACAGCTTTACGTAATATATGTAGATTGTGCAATGTAGCCAAAAACTATTTACTAATTATTTATAAATTCATTAATCTACTAATCTAAATATATCAATATGAAATTCTAAGCATCTCTCATTTTCAGTACATTTTATGTTTATTAACTAATTTGTCTGGGTAGGAAATTAGGGATATTAAGATGCTATAGCTGGAAGCCCTTGGCCTAAAATTCTAGTAATCTTGATATTGTAATATTCATGTAATAAAAGGATCTATCACTTTATTAATTCATGTATTAGGGTATCATATATCTTCAGGAACAAAAAAAAAAAGATCATTGTAACTTAGTATATTTCATAGATAAGGTTTTTCCCAGTACAAGGACAGAGTTTGGGCAAGGGGTAAGAATATTCTTTGATTAATTTCTCCTTAGATATTTGAGGAAAAAAATAGTCATTCATTATAAACATCTCATTATGTTTCTATAGATCACTTAAAAGATTTTTGGAGAATTTAGTAGGGACTACACTGAATGTTTAAATTGTTCCCTTATATCAGAAGGGAAATGTCAGGAAAATGACTCTACTCCAGGAAACCTAGAAAAGGCAGTGTGGCTAACTGAACTATTTGGTGAAGGTGTCAAACAAGTGTATTCAAATGTATGTTCATTTCCAGATTTTGTTAGAGCAAAGGACATGTATATATTTTGTAGTTCGGATGAGATTCGGGAAGAAAAATGAAAGAAAGACAGCTGGGTTTATTTTGTGTTTTGTCCAATTGAAATGGGAAGAGGTCCAAACAGAAGCTAGATTTGTAGACTTGTGGGGGCTAATGATGAATTTGCAAAATATCTGAAGGCATAGAAATGTACCCTTTGGAATCTTGGTGATAAGAAGAACTGGAGGAGGGGCGCCTGGATGGCTCAGTGGGTTAAAGCCTCTGCCTTTGGCTCAGGTCATGATCCCGGGGTCCTGGGATCGAGCCCCACATCTGGCTCTCTGCTCAGCAAGGAGCTTGCTTCCCTTCCTCTCTCTCTGCTGCCTCTCTGCCTACTTGTGATCTCCATATGTCAAATAAATAAATAAAATTTTAAAAAAAAGAAGAAGAATTGTAGGAGAGTGACTTTATTAGGGAAACTTCTTAAAGTTTTATGAAAGGACCTTACCGGAGAAAAGGAAATTGCCTTGTCTCCAAGGCAAATTAAGTAAAAAAACAGTTCAAACCAAATGATTACTGCCTCTTTCCCTTTCCCTTTCCCCATCAGCTAGTCGTGGACTTCTAAAGCCTTAGTAACCTAGCTCAGGGATGAGAGAGGAAAGGGAGAGGAACAAAGAGAGAGAGAAGCCAAAACATGCCCCTTTCTATCTGCTGGCTTCAGCTTGAACCTAGTTAATTAACAAACCTCTAGCTAGACTCACCAAGAAAAAAAGGAAAGAGAACTCAAATATTTGTGCACTGTCAGTGGGAATGTAAATTGGTAAAAGTCACTATGGAAGACAATATCAACTTTCTCAAAAAATTAAAATGATATGATATTACATGATGTGATGTGACAATTTCACTTCTGGGTATTAATCTACAGAAAATGGAAACACTAACTTGAAAAGATATCTGAATACACATTTATTTACTGCAGCATTAGTTATGAGTTCAGATGTGGAAACACACACATATATATATTTATATTTATATTTATATATTTATATATTTAACATAGTTAAAAGACATTATGATATGGGACAGAGATTAATGCATGTGTTATAGTTGTTGGTGGAACAAGAAATTAAAAACAATTGTTAAATAAAACTTTTTTCAGTACTGCTAAAAATCAAAAGAATAGATCAAAGAAGGGAAAAATAATCACAGAAAAAATTTGGAATGAAGTAAAACTTGATGACTGTTTATAAAGGGAAAAGGATATTATAACTGAAGAAATGAAAATGACTTGTGGCCTTACTATATATTGGTCATATATTCCTTTAAGTCAAAAAATATTGAGCAGAAACTTTATGTCAGGCGTCATATTGTGTATTGGAGAAGTACAGATTAAAGAGAAAAGGTTTTTTTGGTCAGAGAAAAGGAAATAGTTAAGAATGGTATTGAAAATATGGTCAATAACTGAAGTTTATTAGGAAATCTGTGAACGTACAGGACAAAATAACCAGAATTATTATGAAGAAAATATTAAGTGAGCTTAATCTTGAAGAATGAGAAACGGGAGGGAGAACATTTCTGTAAGAATGAATGTCATACAAAACTCTCTCTCTCTCTCTGCATATATATATATATATATATATATATATATATATATATATTTAAATGTGAAAAGGAATGTATGCTTAAGGAACTGCAAGCTATTTTAGGACTGTAGTTAGAGCTATATGTGACCATTTATAGAACACCTATGATAGCAGAAGTATTTCCAAGGAGTGAATAATTGAGCAGAATTCAGATACTAAAACATCACATGTCATGTCTTCACATTGGGAATGTACACTGAAGATAATGGAGACCTTGACTCCCTTCAGAGACTGTAATGCATTAGCTTTGCACCAGATTGGATGTGGGTAACGCAGTTCCCCCATGAGGCCTACCAAGTAATGTCTTTATCATAGTCCATGATTTGGCCTAAAAATCATACATAAGTATTTAGCCAGGAGCCATCCTCCTCAAGTACCATTTGGAATATTGCCCTTCATAAAAAAGAATCATTTCCTATTTTTCTGTTACTTCTAATAGAGTATGTGACATATAATTAAAAATTATATTTAGCGTTTGACTCTCCATGAATTACATTTTATCCATATTTGTATCATATGTGCCAAAGGAAGTTTTTTAAAAGTAGCAAGTGTTCAAACGCAGTTCTGCTATGGGAACTTTGGAACTATATTTAATATGCAAAAGTGCAAGTTCAGTAAATCATCAAAACAACCAGCTCAAACATAAAAATTCTTTTCAGCATTTAAAATTTGCAAGAGTTTATTACTGTAATTTGGGAGAATATTATGCTTTAATGTTAAATAATTTATTTATGTTTACATGTCATTGAAGTTTCATACATGGAAAATTACATTCAGTGAGGGGTTTTCACTGGTTATTTGATTTTTTTCTTGAAAGAAGGAGCCAGTCATAATGCTAACAGTGTCAAATACATATATATATATTAATGAATAATTCAGTCAAAGCCCAGAAGCCTTCGATGGTAAAAGTTCTACATCATGTTATTCTTACAAGTATAATGAAGACCCCATTGGAAATAGCTCAAAGGTCTCTAAGAACTTTGGATTTCATTGGTTTTGAGTACTCCATTGGGAAAAAAATGAGAATATCTACTTGGAAAGTAATTCTGAGATTTGTGTGTGTGTGCACTTTGGTTTGTGTGTTAAAGGTTTAGATGTTTTAATAGTTTACCTAGTTTGAATCTAGGTCATGAATATTCATACTCTGTAGGTGAGAATGTAAATGCAAATTTCTGAAGGGCAGTCAGTATCAAAATTTAAATGTGCATGTTTTTAGATGACTCAGGAACCTTATATCAGGAAATGTTACATAATGAAATAATTTAACAGTTTTGCAAAGAAATATATAAAATGATATTCATCGATGCAGCTAGGAGTGAGAAAGTAAGAGTGATAAACTGTCCATCAATAAGGAAATGCTTAAATACATTATATATATTCATGAGAGAGAACACTTTGTAGCCACTGTAAGTCATAATGTGTATTTATAATCTTTGTTATGGAAATATATACATAATACACAATTGAATGAAATAAAATGTTGTAAAACATTATTTAGAATACAATTGCATTAAAATTACATTTATACATATCAATAACGACTACTATTGCTATCAAATGAAAGTAGTTTTAGTACCACTACTTACACATTTTGAAAGAGTGGCAGGATTTATTTCAAGAATTGCTTTGTATTTATAGAACGATATTGCAGCAGACATGTTCTCAGATACCTACCATATCCAAATACCTACCAAATTCCACATATGAGTGAAATAACATGATAATTGTCTTTCTCTGGCTGAATTATTTTGCTTGGCATAATACTTTCTAACTCCATCCACGTCATTGCAAATGGCAAGATTTCATTCTTTTTATGGCTGAGTAATATTCACACACACACACACGCACACACACATACACACACATGTATATATGCATATATGTGCATATATATATGATCTTACTAGATCCTAGATATTGTATATGTACACACAAGCTCTTTATCCATTCATCAGTTGATAGATACATGGGCTATTTCTGTAATTTGGCTATTGTAGATAATGCTGCTATAAGCATTAAGGTATATGTTCCCTTTGAATTAGTATTTTTATGTTCTTTGGGTAAATACCTAGTAATGCAAATGCTGAATCATAGGGTAGTTTTATTTTTAACTTTTTGAGGAACCTCTATACTATTTTCCAGAGTGGTTTTGCACAAGTTTGCATTCCCAGGACATGAAGGTTATTCTTTTTCCACATACTCACCAGCAATTCTTGATTCTTTTGTTGTTGATTTTAGCCATTCTGACAAGTGTGAGGTGATATCTCATTGGAATTTTAAGTTGAATTTCCCTGATAATCAGAGATTTTGAACATCTTTTCACGTCTGTTGGCCATCTGGATAAGTTCTTTGGAAAAATTTCTATTTGTGTCTTCTGCCCATTTTTGATTGGATTATTTGGTTTTCTTAGTGTTGAGTTTTATAAGTTCTTTATAGATTTTGGATACTAACCCTTTATCAGATATGTCATTTTCAAATATCTTCTTGCATTCTGTAGGTTGACTTTTAGTTTTGTTGATTGTTTCCTTTGCAGTGTAGAAGATTTTTATTTTGATCAAATCACAAAAATTTACTTTTGCTTTTGTTTCCCTTGCCTCAGGATACATATCTAAAAAGAAGTTGCTATGGCTGAAGTCAAAGAGATTACTGTCTGTGTTCTTTTCTAGGATTTTTATGGTTTCAGGTCTCACATTACGGTCTTTTGTCCATTTTGAATTTCTTTTCTGTATGGTGTAAGGAATTGATCCAGTTTCATTCTTTGTATGTTGCTGTTCAGTTTTCCCAATACCATCTGTTGAAGAGACTGCATTTTTTCTATTAGATAATCTTTCCTGCTTCATTAAAGATTAATTGACCATATAGCTCTGGGTTCATTTCTGGGTTTTCCATTCTGTTTCACTGATCTATATGTCTATTTTTGTGCCAGTCCCATACAGTTTTGTTCACTTTAGCTTTGTAATATAACTCAAAGTATGGAATTGTAATGCCTCCAGCTTTGTTTTACTTTTTCTAGGTTGCTTTGACTATTCAGGGTCTTTTGTGGTTCCATACAAATTTAAGATTGTTTGTTCTAGCTCTGTGAAAAATACTGTTGGTATTTTGATAAGGATTGCATTAAATGTGTAGATCACTTTAGGTAGTATAGACATTTTAACAATATCTGTTCTTCCAACCTATGAACATGAAATTTCTTTCCATTTCTTTGTGTCATCTTCAATTTCTATCATTAGTGTTTTATAGTTTTCAGAGCACAGGTCTTTTACCTCTTTGGTTAGGTTTATTCCTAAGATATCTTAGGATTTTTGGTGCAAATGTAAATAGAGTTGATTCCTTGGTTTCTCTTTCTTCTACTTCATTATTGGTGTATAGAAATGCAACAGATTTCTGTACATTGATTTTTGTGAACTATGACTTTACTGAATTTATGTATCAGTTCTAGCAGTTTTTTTGTTTTGTTTTTGTTTGTATTTTTTTGGTGGAGTCTTTTGGGTTTCCTATAGAGACTATCATGTCATCTGCAAATAGTGCAAATTTGACTTTTTCCTTGCTGACTTGGATGCCTTTGTTTTTTCTTTTGGTTGTCTGATTGCTGAGGCTAGGACTTCCAGTACTATGTTAAGTAACAGTGATGATAGTGTACATCCTTGTCTTATTCCTGACTATAGAAGAAAAGCTCTGTTTTTCCCCATTGAGGATGATATTAGCTGTGAGGTTTTTTCATACATGGCCTTTTTAATGTTGAGGTATATTCCCTCTAAACCTACTTTGTTGAGGGTTTTTATCATGAACAGATGCTGTACTTTGTTAAATGTTTTTTCTACATCTACTGAAATGATCATATGGTTCTTATCCTTTCTTTTGTTAATGTGATGTATCATATTGATTGCTTTGTGAATCACTCTTGATGTAGACATCCTCCTTCAGTGACGTTAACTACACATGTTGGGAAAACCCACATGGTAAGGAATTGCTGGCAGCCTCCAGGAATTGTTAGCGGTTTCTTGGAACTGTAGGAGGACTCCACAGCCTGAGTGCAGTCTCCAGCTGACAGCCAATAACAAGCCTGGGATCATCTTCCAACAGCTGCAAGAAAATGAATTCTGCCAAAAACCTGAGTGAGTTTCAAAGTAAACACTTCCCTAGTGAAGATTCCACATACAAATTCAGGCCTAACTGGCACCTTGAGCGCAATGTTTTGAGACCCTGAGCTGAGGACTAGCTAAATTGTTTCCAGACTTCTGACCCTGGGCCCCACAGCAAGAAAAAAAGAAAAAGTAATAAAAGTAATAAAATAAACACCTGCTGTTCTCAGCTATTACTTTTGCATTAATTTGTTATGCAAAAATAGAAAAAAATAAAATATATTAAGACATATTTTGCTTAAGGGGGGGACAAGATAGACTGGAAAATAAATAAAAGGAACCTAACATACTTTCAATAAAAAATTAAAATAATGTTTAGATTTTCATATCTAAAAGCAGGGATTATAAAGATTGAGTTGGGTATAGAAAAAAGGAAACTACTTCAAACAACTTGTGTAAGGCCCAACACCATGGCAAAAAGTTAAGATGGAGCCCAACTTGGTTTTATTTTCTTTTAAATTGCACTAACTTCTCTCTGTTATTTGAAAACCTGTAGGATGATCTAGCTAAGATTTTTTTGCTTACCTTTAGGAAAAGAATGGAATCTGGGGCCACAAACAGAAGAGAGTGACTGGTTTTCATTTCCATTTTTAACTCTATGTTTTCTATTGCAAATAACATAAATAATAATAACAAAATTATGACATATTCTATTGAATAACAAATTAGAGAATTTTTAATGCTTTCTAAAATAATAAAATCTAATTATGTTCCTATCTGTGGAAGTCTTTACAAATAATTGTCAGAAGAGAATTTTCTTTTATCTTTTTGTCTTATAATTGTTTGTTAATTTATCAGCATAATATATTTTCATATAAAACAATTATAATTCAGAAACATTAGTGTTATCTTTACAGAGCAGAGACTGTTCTAGTTGCTTAAGAAGCATCAGTGAACACATCGGATATTTGTAAAATGACAAAGTCATTTACTGTCATTGACCTTACATACAATGGAGTAACAAAAAAGAACAGATAAATGAGAATTAATCAGAAAACACAGTTTCATTAAACATGTAAACAATCATATTAACATTCTTAGTCATTGCAACTTCTACACTGTCTTCCACCATATATATTAAAATATTTATTTACATTTCTAAGTAAATTTGTGAGAGAGAATGCCGATTCTAGTCTTCCATTACTCATTTATCTATAAGGCATGTGTGTAAGGGGAATAAAGAAAGAGAAATCATTGGTCAACTTTATCACACTTGAAGACTTTCTTAACATTGTAAAATTATCAAGATAATATTTGCCACAAACACTACTTTTTCTCCAGGGTAAAATATATGCATGGGTTAGATATAAACTGATAAAGAGATTTAGTGCATGGGACAGTAGCCCTAAGCCTCCCCCAACCTCTCTAGAGTCTCTAGTAAAACCTTCCAGAATTTCAGTAGTTACTAGAAATTACCTGTTGTTTTTCAAGGACTTTTGGGTAAAAGCACTATTTTGAGGAGCTTCTGCAGAATCATACTTTGGTCTACCAGGACTTTTAACATACCTGCAAAAAATGATCTTTAGATGACTTAAAGTCATATACCAAAGAGAATTATATACTAAAATAAAAATAATAACTTTTATATACCCAAATATTTCTGAGCAGAAAATTTCACGTCTTCTGCTACTAATATCATGTTATCTCTACATGTTTCTTTTCAGTGGTTACTAGACTGTAAAGCTCACCAGTCAGTAAACTCTGCCCATACAAACAGCTTTCTAGTATCCCAACTTAATTATGAATGAATAGCTGTGTATCACAAACTTTAGAAGACTCTAACATGAAAGATAGATAGCGGTACTATCTAAAAATCAGTGACTCATAGCAATGAATGTAACAGATAATATTGGAAAAAAACACAACTTCAACAATAAAGTTCATGTGAAAGAGAAGTTATGCCATTCATGCAATAAACCAAAATGCTATACAAATAATGTTAAAAATTAAAAATATAATACTAAAGATTCTGATTTAATCTCCTCTATGTAGGGAGCTTAGATGTAATTATTCCCATCCTCACAAAAAGAAGAACAGCTGAAATGAGCTAAAACCAAAAACTTTACTTTGGCCCGTCATAGAAATGAGGATGGAAGGCAAGGCATCATGTTCAAACTGAAGAGTCAGGAGAATAAAAAGAGATTCACAGTTCAGTTCATCATTAAAAGCTGATCAGGCTGCTTGAGATAGTAACTGGAAACCAGAAACACTTACAACACGTACATTGATGGAGGCTATCTTGAGAGCTAAAAACTCTTGTGGGCCCAGTCTTAAGGAGAACCCCACACTTGCATGAGTCTTTACCTTGAGAAGGAACAGAAGGTTACTATTGTAAGGAATAGAGAAATCTGCCTAAGAAACTAAGTAGATATCAATAGCAGATATCAGAAAATTTTGCAAATATTTAGAGAATAATCAGCACACTTCTCAATAACACATGATTCATAGAAAATGTCTCAAGAGAAATTTTAAGATATCTTGAAGTTAATGAAAATGAAAATACTGTTATGAAAATATGTTGGATATAGCAAAAATGCTTAGGAGAAATTTATACCATTAAGTGCATATATTTTAAAAAATGAAAAGATCGAACATCAATAATCCAGGCTTCTGCCTAGCAAAGTAGATAATGAACAATAAAAACTTAAGGAAGGAAAAATAAAATCAAAATTAGGATAGAAATAAGTGAAATAGAAAAACAAGAAATCAATAGAGAAAAATCAACAAAACCTACATTTGTTATTTGAAAGATCAATAAAATTATAAACATCTAGGCAGGCTAAGCAAGAAAAAATAAAAAAGAAGAAAAATTTACGATATCAGAAATGAAGAGAGGCCATTACTGCTGAACTCAGATCGGGAAAATGGTTCACTTTTGAAATATTCAAACTTCTATTTTTCTATAGCAAATAGTTGTGAAATTATTCTGACAGAAAGATCACTATTTTATGATGCTGAATTATTTTGGTGTGAAATACGATATTGGGATATAATTTCCTGGTGTTTATTACACCAGAAAGTTACCACACAATCCAGCAATCTCACCTCTTGGTATATATCCAAAGGAAATGAAAATAAGATCTCAAAAGTTTACCTACATTCCCATTTTTATTATGGCATTATTCACAATAGTCAAGATATAGCAACAACCTAAATGTCAGCAGATGAATAAATAAAGGAGATGTGGTGTATACATCCAATGGAATATTATTCAACCATAAAAAAGAAGTAATTCCTGCTATTTGTGACAACATGGATAGACCTTGAGGGCATTAAGCCAAGTGAGATAAGTTGAACAGAGAAAGATACTGTATGATATTACTTATATGTGGAATTTTTAAAAAGCTGAACTCAGAAACAGATTATGGAATGTTGGTCTATCAGGGGCTGAGGAGGTGGGGAAATTGGGAAGGTGCTGGTCAAGGGTACAAACTACCAGTTAGAAAATAAGTCATTCCTGCAGAGCTAACACATAGTATTGTGATTATTGTTAACAATACCTTATTATGTACTTCAGAATTGTTAAAAGACTAGATCTTAGATCTTACACATTCTTACCACAGAAAAGAAATGATAATTATGTGACATGATAGAGATTTTAGCTAATGCTATGGTGGTATTCATATTGTAATATATGTAAGTATCAAATCAGCACATTGTACACCTCAAACTTAAACAATGTAATATGTCAATTATATCTCAATTTTTATTGTTTATTTTCTTAAAATTCTGTAAGTCCTTAAATAGAAGCCTAATAAACTTTAAGGTCATAATAAATGATGTAGAAAAATCTAGTAAAAGATTTACACAAGGTAAAAAAGAAGCAATTCCCATCTTTTAGTGAATGAACCACCCTAGTAAAGTATAAAACTTACACTTAATATAAGCTATAACCTTTTATGTCATACATAAATATGTAAGAGGCAAAATGAAAACATATACAACTACAAAGAGAAGCAACTAAACTAGGGGAAAGGAAATGGAGCAGATCTATTTTAAACCACAACTGATCATTTATTAATGTCTTTGAGAATAAAACTGCATTAAATATCTACTAACTTGCATTTTTTCCCTTTCGCATTCTTGTAACCACAGAATTTGTTTTGTATCACTACCAAAAGCAACGTGTCTATGGACTGAACTTTAGGAGCACTAACTAAAACAGAATTTAGCTCAGTGGGAACAATGTTTTTGTCATAAAGTGATAGAAATGGTTGAAAGCACAGTGCTCCCTATACCTTGTACTATATTTCTGAAGATATTTACAAAATACTTATGTGCTACTTAATCAACCCTTGGAGACAAACAACTCCTGCTCTAATGCATAGTTCATTGACCTTAAACTTGTCAGGGTAAAACAACATAAATGAAATGAAATGAAATAATGAAATGAAATGGAAAAAATAGATAAAATTTTGAAACTGAAAATTTCAATTTAAATAATTATGTGATTTTCCCCAGTGAAAAATGAAGTATTGTTTTCTTCTTCTTCTTTGCATATTTAAACCTATTATATTTTCATTAGTTTATTTGCATTATATTTTAGAAATACCAATGATGCACATATCCTACTATAATATCTATCAGATATTACTATCACAAAATTTTGAATGTGTGCGTTTATTTTTCCCAACAAAGCCTAATACAATTTAGTTACAATGTAAAGACTGTTGAATGATAAGTATGAATGTTAACAAACTTAACTCTCGATTTTCAAAATTGCTTCCCCTCAGAGGTTACATAAGTATTTATTGTATGTTTGTCTGTAAAACCCAACAAGAATTAGAGAAATTCTTACTTGAGTACTCATTTCTAAATGTGCTTTTTTTCTCCTGGGCATCACCTTAATAGTCAATAAATGCTATTATCTAGATAAGATGAAACAGGACATTTTAGACATTAAAATAAAACTATTTTGGTCTCTTAAGAAGAAATTTCATTTGTGAAATTTTTAGTTCCTTGCAGTGAGTAGAATGTGTAATCTAAAAATGTGTATATCTCTTCCTGGAGTTGAGGGTTGAAGGGAAACATATACTGATGATTTCTTTATGCAAGTAAACCACCATCATCTGAAATTTTGAAATATTTATGATCTTTTTGCATGGTTTTTAAGGAGTAGGGGAAAAGATATTTGTAAGGAACTAGTATATTTCTTGGTCTTTACTCAATAAAGATTCTGGGATAATATTCCATTGTAAAGTCTACCATATTTTCTGTTCCACAGAATTATATTTCTATTGAATATTTACAGTGATTATGGATCTCAAAACAAACAAAACCCAAGGTCATTAATATCTCCCAATGTATTTGAGAAAGATGTAATAAAGATGATGTGTTTATTGACAGTAAGACTTAAAAAGCCATTATTCATTTTAAGACATGAAAAGAGAATTATTTCTAAAAATAAAACCATGACTTTTATTAAAGAATCTCATGTACCTGGTAACCTTCAGAACTCACTTTGGAAAAAAAGCTCTTCAAACATACTCCGTGTTCAGTATTGAAATTCCAATCCAAACTCTCCAAACCTGCTTCCCCCATGGTCTTTTCCATATCAGTCAGGAGCAACTCCATTTCCTAATTTCTTAGCAAAAGCAAGTACACAAACATACGTGCTGGCATTATTCTTTTCTTTATCCTTCTCTTTCCCTCACACTGCATGTGGCATCTGTCCAGAAATCCTGTAGGGCCTATTTTCAAAATAAGGGGCGAGTCTGTTCATTGCTCAATGTCTTTATTGTACCACGCTGTCCAGGCACTATCATCTCAGGCTGGATTATTGCACTGGCCTCCTTGTTATTGCAGTGGTCCCCCATTACTGAAGTAGCTTCTTGGTCATTGGAGTAACCTAAGATTATTGCAGCAGGCTCAAATTATTGCAGTAGCGCCTCATCATTGCATTATTGTAGTAGCTCCTGGTTACTGCAGAAACCCAATTATTAGAGTAGATGCCTAACTGTGCTCCTTTTTTTTCCATCATTGCTCCTCTTCAGTCTCTTCTGATCACTGTAGTCAGCATGATTCTGTTAAACCTTAGGTCAGATCCCATTACTGCTCTGCAGAAAATCCTCTAGTGCTTTTCCTTCTTAAACACAACAAAAGCCAAAGCATGTAGCATGCTCTACAAATACCTCCACCGCCCGGCAGTCTATTCTAGCCATACTGGTTTCCTTCATTTGTCTCAAGCATGATGAGAATTCTGCAGACCTTAGTGTTTGCTCATTTAACTCATATCTAAGTCATTTATCACCCCCACTCCCACCCCTGTTACCAGTGTCCCATTCTCTGTGAAGTTTCCCAGACTCCTATTTAGAAATGCAGCCCATTCTCAACACTCCCTGTTTGATTTTTTACTTAGTACGTATTATCTTCTGTCACACAGGTTTTTTTTCTTGTTTTTTTTTTTCTCACTTGTCCCCAAAGAATGCAAATGTCACAAGGGTATGGTTCTTGCTAGATCAAAAAATTTTAGACCCTAAAATATAAATAACACATGAAAATAGGAACACAAGTGGGCACATAATAAACATGTGTTTTATGCATGAATTCCTACATGTTATGGTTAAAGGTACAACTACAGAAAAAAAAAAAAAAAGGGACCAATATCTGCTCCACTTCATGGCCCGGAGAGTCAAAGGAAATTTTACTTGTTGAAACCAAGCTCATTCTGAATGACTTTGATGGATTTGTAATACCCAATCCAAAGCAGATCCTTGATTATTCTGTAAATACATCATCTTTCTCAACTCTCCTATGTTTGATATTTTAGCCTAATTGAGTTCAACGCTGGGAAGTGTACTGAAGAAAATGGCAGCGTTCTTGTACTTGTGTGGAAATACATGTGAGAAAGGGAGGATAATATATTCTAAAGCCAGTATAATCTCTCTGGTGGATGGTAGATTGCCCTCTGGCAGTACATGTTTTCAACGTAGCAGTTTACAGGTGATTTGCTCTAAGAAATGGCCAGGTTTGAGGACAGAAAAGTTAGGAACTACAGTGCATTAGCGAGGATAATTTTCCTTTGCTCTGCTGGGGCTGTTATGTGAGAAGAGTTTCCATGCCTCCTACACTGTGATTTCTTTGGATTACTCCAGTTTTTCAATCCAATCTGCTAACACATAGAGTCCTGGGAAATAGAATAGTGAGGCACTAAAGGGATATTCATTCCTGTAAAAACAACACAGAAAGATACACATCCTGCCAGATGAGGCCATCCACTAGGAAATTACAGCAGAGTGGAGAATTGTAATCCACTGTGGTGTTAGGGATTGTGCTAGGAGCACATTATGGGGTGGATGGCTCCCTTATGGACAGGAGAAAAAAAAATCTTTTTTTTTTCCAAAAGATATTAGGAAGGATAAATATCGAAAACTGTAGAAAACTGACAAGTGTTGAAAGACACTACTTCTTCCTAAGGCTCAGTACCCTATATGTTGATATATGAATCAAAGGATGCTTTAGAATACATTCCCACTTTAATTAGTGATGGCATTACAATGTGCTCATTTCTAAAATGTCAGAATTTTTTTAGGATATCTTGTTCTGATAGAATTATGAAAGCAAGATAAGGCAGTAGTAAGTAGTAGAGATAATAAGGAGATATGTAACATCTCTTTTCTCTGGGAGAAATACAAAATCATTAGATAAATTTAAGAGCAAATTAAAGGAATGAGGTTGTCATCAAAATTGTTCATGATAAATATTCGTCTTTCTCCCATTTATTTAGATAATTGAGGATTTATTAGAGAATATTTTTCTTATTACTGAAAATTACTGTGTCACTTCACATCTTTGTACAGCTCTAGGCTGATAATTTTCTGAAAGAAATCTAAATAAAAAGGGTGTTCTCACACCTATAGTTTTAATACAAATGTACAAGAACAATAAATTCATCTTAGTTTTTCATTTCTCAGATGATGTGGACAGATTTGTGCTCTTTGGCTCATACCAGTTTTGTGGTTGAAACTCGCCTCCGTTAATCCTTGGTCATGATTTGGCACTATAGATAGTGCTTGAGTTCTGGTATACAAAATAATCACATTTTACACCCTGAACATTTTGCCCGGAATCAGAGACCCCACAATTATACAAGGAAACAAATTAATAGACTACTTTAGCTAAGCATATTTAAGTTGATTCCTGTGAACTTTGACATTTTAATCCTTACATTTTCACACACCATTGATATATTTCAATAATAAATAGAAGATAAAATACAGAACAGAATTTTTAAAATATCATTAGCTACATTTAAAAGACAGGTGGAGGATTGGAGGATTTCCACCCTAGTTTTTGAGACTAAATATTGAGTTAAATTTCACGTTATTTTGTCCATTTTGCTAAATTAACAGGAAATGTTGATGTTATTAATCTCGAGGCTTTACATTAATTCCCCAAATTTCTTCCCCTACATATGTTGCAGTTTTTCAGAATTCTCCTGTCTATCAGCATTTTATTGTGTTTATCATATGTACAATCATTAATGTTTTTTATATATAGTTCCATTTTAAGATTCAGTAAATCTGAAATCAAATCCCAAATGATTCTGGTAATCCTCAAGAAACACAGTTAACACATTGATTTGGGCTTATGCTTTTGATTTTAAGTATTTATACTGAAAAAAGTTAGTATAGCAATTACTCAAGCTCCCTTTTAACAGTATTTTCCCATACATAATAAAGTTAGAAGAAATGGTGATTTAATTAAAATGGCTGTTAAAGTGTGAGCATTAGGAAAAAAAAGCATCACTTTCTTTTTATCATTTGTGTTAATGTAACTATTACTTGGAAGTAATTCCACTGATACTGTTTTATGTGCATGAAAATCAAATCAACAATTAAAACAGTTAATACATATTAATGTATAGTGAATTAAATTTTAAAATTATAGGCTTAACTTAGGGTTTTTTCAATGTGTAGTTTTATCTTAAAAATTAGTTTTATCCTTAGTGCTACTTTTTTAATAAAATAAAGTGTAAGAAATTTATAAAATTTCAATTAATATTTAATATTCACAGTATCTTTTTGGTGTTGTTACTACTTAAGCCCATTATTTCATTCTTTAACTCATGTCTTCTATGTAATTTAGAAAATTTTGGAAAATTAAGACAAGCTTTGACTATTTCAAAGATTATTACATATGCTTTTTTCCTCAGGTGCTTACAACATCTATAAAGAGAAAATATAGACACAATTTCTGGTGTTTCTCTAATTTCCATATTTTGCCAATACTAGATGCTTTTACCAATGCAGAGGAAATTGATATATAATGTTAGTGTTTGAAAATAATTCAAGATATTTTGGTTTGTCTTTTTCATAGATTAGAAAATTGAGACACAGAAACAGAAAGTCATTTGACAATATTATACAGAAAATTAAAGGGAAATTGATAACTCATACATAAATGTGAAAACTTAATTTGACTTGGAAATTAAAGGACTGAAATAGCAAATACTTGAATAAATGCATCCTATTTTTGGAATATAACTCGGGCATTTTATGCCATTTTGTGTTCTTTACATGTACTCATTCAATTAATTCTCAGATTAATTTTCAGTTAAGAAATGTTATCTTAATTTATGGAATGGGTAACTCAAGTGCAAAGTGATCTAGATACATTTCCAAGTATACAGACCCAGGCTTTCAAATAAGTTTGTTTTAGTTCCACAGATTAATTCTTAAAAATGACTCTCTATACATCAAGATTTCTGTAACATAGAATTTCTACAGCTATAGTAAGTAATGTCATTCTACAGTTTTGTTTTCTCTCTGTAATCCCTGCCACACCTCTATTTCAACATCTATTTTCTTCAACCTATAACCTTTATATCCTTCTTCATTCCATTATTTCTACAGCTCCCCATCCTTTCCAAGTCATGGCTATTCCTAGATCATTAAATCTTGGAATTGGATGGGACCTTGGGGGTATGCTCTAACTCCTTCATGTTACATATGAGGAAATTGAAACCCAGATACTTAAAATTGCTTGCCTTAGGCTCTACAGCTAGTAGATGGTAGAACTAAAAATGAAAGTATATCTTCTAAAAGTTCTATTCTCCTGACAATACACTCTTTCCCTTCACATAATGTTTATTCTACAGTGGTGGAAGCATGACTGTCTAAAACTGTTTTAAAAGGATGCCTTACAACTTGAAGGAACAATGTGTTTTGTTTTGTTTTGTTTGTCTTGCGTTTCCTTTCAAGAAGTGACTCATTAACAAATGAAACTACAAGCAGCAGAGTGAGCACTGACCTTAAAATACTGGAGAATTATAAGATATGGTTGCTTTCTTATAATATAAATACAAATTATAATTACATTACTAGGGCCATGAGTGACAGCTGGTATATAAACTGTTTAAAATCTTAATCTTGGGATCATGAGTTTGGGCCCCATGTTGGGTGCAGAGATCACCAAAAAAACAAAACAATAATAACAACAACAACAAAACTTAAAAAGAATTAAATCTTACAGATACAATGCAATAAATCTATATTTCTTACTCAAGTCACAAGTGGCTGACATTCCTTTTATTTCTGTTGACACATTTTCTGAGTAAAGACCCCTAAGCCAGAATATGGATAGCTCAAATTTTCATAGTTTACATGCCAAAGTTAAAAAGTTCCAAACACAAAACAAAAACAAAATAAAAAACAAAACCAAATATAAGTCCTTGAATTGCCTCACATTTTCAGGAAATAAATTCTGATTGGCTCAAATTATGTCTATTCCCTACTATTGCCAAGTCAACTATAGTCATAGGATAAGGTGATCAGGGCCTTGACCTGGGCGATCTCCTCAGTAGCAACTGAAGGAAAAAGATTTCTTAAATCATGCTGCTCCACCCTCTCCTAGAGACCCCAAAAAGTTTTCTTCTAGACCTTTTGTATTCTCCCAGCCAGTGTTCAAAGACAGACATTTGGAGGAGTCTGTGTGTTTTCTGACAGGACTTGTATTCACACACATCATTCCTAGCCCTACCTTTGGCTAGAATCCAGTTTATGACCCCAGCATAATTATAAGGAAGACTGAGAAAGATCATCCTTCTGTGTGTCTAGACTAAGGAAACTAAATTGGTAAACATCTTGTTAGTATCTGTCTCAAATTAAGTTCTGCTGTAGTCTATCCCAAAATAGAATAATGCTATTAATTAAGACTATGATTTTTATATCTCAAAAGGACCCAACAAAATGAATAGGATCACACAGTCTAAAAAAAAAATCAATTTTATAAAGCTTGTAAGTATAGTTTATCCAGACACATATTAGGCTTTGACATATAAAAGTAGATGCAATTTTTTTCAGTTATACATAGCCAATGGTTTTACCAGGCAAGTCAGAACTGTTATTTGTATTTCAAACTCTATATCTAACATCTATGTTGCTTCAGGGTGCTTCCTTGGTATATTTTACCAAACATGGCTGTGACTAGATTTGGAATGAGAAGTATTACATACCTTTCACCTATTCCTAAATGCATAGTTGATCCCTGTTTATTTCTAATATTCAGAAAGCTTAAATGTGGCCTGACCTTCTGTCTGCCTCCAGAAGAATTCACCAAATGTAAGTAGACATTGTATCTGATCACTAAACGTTCTCCTAATCAAAACAGACTCTTGGCAACTTGCAGATTTTTATAAACAATACTTCAGGGCTCCTGGGTTGCTCAGTGGGTTAAGCATCTGCAGCTCAGTGCATGATCCCAGGGTCCTGGGATCCGGTCCCCTAGCAGGTTTCTTGCTCATTGGGGAGACTGCTTTTCCCTCTGCCTGCCCTGGTCCCCCCGCTTGTGCTCTCCCACTCTCTCTCTCACTCACTTTCACTCTATCTCAAATAAATAAATAAAATATTTTAAAAAACAATACTTTTCTATGTAGAATCACTAATTTCATACTTCATTTATATATTTTGTTTGATCAATGTAATATAAACTATAATTTCTGGTAGTGAAATATCAAAGTCATGGAAAACAATATAATGCTACAAATCAGTTAGAATGTTTGCCTATCTTATAATATATTTTTCTCCCCTGGAAAATGACTCCACTCATAGGACTGAACCCCTAAGACTCGCATTGCATCAGATAATCTTATCCTATTACTATAGTTGACTTGGCAATAGTAGGGAATTGACATAATTTGAACCAATCAGAATTTATTTCCTGAAAATATGAGGCAATTCAATGACTTATATTTGGTTTTGATTTTATTTTGTTTTTGTTTTTAGTGTTTGGAACTTTTTAACTTTGGCATGTAAACTATGAAAATTTGAGCTATCCATATTCTGGCTTAGGGGTCTTTACTCAGAAAATGTGTCAACAGAAATAAAAGGAAATGAATCTGATATAGAGAGAAGAGCATGACATGCGTGAAGATCTCTGGCTGCTCTATCCAATGACTGAATCTACCTTCTATCTAAAATTAAGGTCTGTATATTTTCCTGTGAGTTATTTACCTTATATATGCTTTTTTATTTAAATTTTTAAAATTGTTTTATTTTTTATAAACATATAATGTATTTTTATCCCCAGGGGTACATGTCTGTGAATCGCCAGGTTTACACACTTCACAGCACTCACCATAGCACATACCCTCCCCAATGTCCATTACCACACCCCCCTCTCCCGATCCCCCTCCCCCATGCAACCCTCAGTTTGTTTTGTGAGATTAAGAGTCACTTATGGTTTGTCTCCCTCCCAATCCCATCTTGTTTCTTTTCTTCTTTTCCTACCTCCCAACCCCCCATGTTGCATCACCACTTCCTCATATCATGGAGATCATACGATAGTTGTCTTTCTCTGATTGACTTATTTCACTAAGCATGATACCCTCTAGTTCCACCAAGTCATTGCAAATGGCAAGATTTCATTTCTTTTGATGGCT